>RJWM01019879.1:0-38132 GCA_004363535.1 Dasyprocta punctata | reverse complement strand
TACCACTTTCTAACTCAGTTCTGGGAGTCATCTTTCATTAGTATCTTTATGAGCTGTGGTGAAAAATACAGTAAATGCTGCTACCAAGTGCCATCTAGCGGAAAGGCAGTCTTGCAAAGACACTGTGATGTGTCCTCATCTCTCTTATCGACCAGATCTGAGAGTGTGTGACTCTGGCTCATCCCCAAAGTCAAAATGATCATGAAAGGTGAACGTTTTGAATTGGCAGGACATCAAAGCAGCAACACCACAGAGCAAAAGGTACTCACGTCAAAACACTTCCAAAACTGCTTCCGAAAATGTCAAGATCAATGGGATAAGTGTGATGAAAGTGAGGGGAAATATTTTGAAGGAATCAATGACAATGTGTATTTTACTATAATTTTTTTTATCTTTAAACATCAGTAAAAGTATCTTATTGGAGATTAGATACATATACATAGTCACATAGGAGAAAGTACTTTCAAAGAAAATGGAACCCTCATAGTTCTTACAAAGTTGTGCTATGTACACCAGCCAACTCCACATGAAAATGTAAGCATTATATACTGCAAATATGTACTGATAATTTTTTTTTGACTTTTTAAGAATGTTAGCATCACTGCTGTTACCTTGGAAACAGCTGAAAATGAAAGTAATGTGGTAGATGATAAACCAGACTTTTTTTTTCTTTGTAAATATCAGAGCAGAATACAAACCAGAGAAACTTCCTTCACATTCCTTTGAAGTTGACCATGAAGACGCCGACAAGGATGAGGTAAGTGAGCTATTACAGGTGAAGTGTTTAACATGAGGCTAATTAGCTCCTGTCTTGCACTGGCGTTTGCACATTCTGGCCAGTTCACTATGAGCAGTAGAAGCTGTTTGTGATGGAGCTGCTAGACAAAGTGAACCACATTTGTTTTGACATGGAACATGAGTATTGCAGATGAGTCTAAGAGAGGAAAAAGAATCTCCTCTTAAAGGGCAGTGTCTGAGATGTGGGATTCACAGAGGCAAATGGATGCTCATGACACCTTTTGTACAGGACACCACTTCCCATTCATCTTCCAAGGGCGGTGGGGGAGCCGGAGGGTCTGGCATTTTCAAGTCTGGCTGGCTCTACAAGGGGAACTTCAATAGCACCGTGAACAACACCGTCACTGTTCGGGTAAGGAAACACGGAGACCGACCCCTCAAATGTCACCTGTCTTGCCGCTCCCTCCTTTGATCACAACGCAGAGAAGACACATTTGAATTGGGTTTATGGTTCGTGTAATATTTTATTTATGAGGAAGTAGGGTGTCGTTTTCTAGAACAAAGCCCTAGAAGTATAGAAATTCCCAAGGAATTTAAAAAATTCAACTTTTCATTTGCAATTTGAACTGTTTCCCCTATCTTTTCCCTTCCTTAGTCATTCAAAAAGCGTTACTTCCAGCTGACTCAGTTGCCAGATAATTCCTACATAATGAACTTTTACAAGGATGAAAAAATATCCAAAGAACCCAAAGGTTGCATCTTTTTGGATTCCTGTACAGGTGTGGTACCGGTGAGTAGAAATCTTTTTTTTTTTTTTTTCCTTTTTGGTGGTTGTGTTCACTGCAAAATATTAACAAATGTTTTTGGAGTATATAAAATGAACCAAGAACTGCTATACACTCTAGGAATTCAGTGAAGAAAAGGGCAGCCCAGATTTCTAGGTTCCACAAAACTTCCAGTAAAGAAAAACAATACATAAGCAAAGAAATACACCAAAAGGATAGATTCATTTGGTAAATTTTTGAATAAAAAATAAATAGGATAATGGAAAAAGAGAAATAAGTAGTAAGATTGAAAAGGAATATTAATGCTCAAAAGATGAGAAAAGCATTCTTAAGGGACCATTTGATCCAAGAACTACAGAATGAACAAGGGCTCAAGTATAAAGGTTCCAAGGCAGGAACAAGTCTGGTGTGTTTATTCAAGGAAACTGACCACTCTTATGAATGCAGTGAAGAGAACAACCAAACTAAGGAAATTAAATAAGTTAGTATATAAATCACATAACTCAAAGTATACACTTCGTAAATGTTGTGTTCATAACTAGTTCACAATGAGACAGCAAATTCACAATGTGCACATGAACATTCTCCAAAGAGAAGACTTTCTTCAAAGATAAGCATTACATTGATTCCCAGGAGTTTAAATTCAGAAATAGGCATAGTACTTTTAGTGGATAATGTTATTCTACAAATTCTTCATCTTCAGATGATTGTCTTAGTATTAAACTTGACGTAGACCAATGTGGCAAAGAGAAACAATAATTTTATAGATCTTTCATGTTCCATATTCCTGTTCCAGATATTCCTACATTCAAAATATTTACTCTTTCCAGTCTGATGTAATATCTACCCTTACTTTCTCTTTTGTAAAAATTGAAGCAATGAAATCTCCCCCAAAGTTTCCTAGTAAAACTCTGACCTTGAGGTCAGGGACCCTTTGCTGAGCACAACCTTCTAGAATGGTACTTTCTGTGGTCAGTAAGCCCCAGGCACCCACAGAGCTTTTTACGTTATTGCTGAGATCACATCCTGAACTACTAGTGGGGGATTTAGATATGTGGGTGTGAAGTAGAGCCCTCTTCAGTCTGTTAATTCTAGCCTATTTCTGGACGGCTGCTCTGTTAAAACCTGGAATTCCTCTAGAAAGTAAGAAAGCTGAATTTGAAGAGGAAAGGCTTAATTAAGTGTTGCTGAGCACTTACTAGAAATGAAAGCTAATTGTAGTGAAGACACTAACTTTGAACATGAAAAGGACAATAAAGATCTTAATGGAGAGTGGAGAGAGTTGTCTATTGTTGGTAACAGAAAAAAACTCTTTGACCTTAGAAATATGGGCTATATCTTTAGCAATAGTTTACAGATCAGTAATTGCATTTTACAGACAGTGAGCTGAAATTTTAAAATGTATTTTCCATTTGTATTAAAAAGCTTACTCTGGTCAAATGAGTTATCATTTTTAATGTCTTTTGTTCTACATAAAGCATACAGTGATAGTTTCTGTGCCATGTTTTTCTTCTTCAAAGAATCAGAGAACTGAGTGCTGAACCCACACCTAAGTACCCTAGTCTGACTTTCCACTCTGGGCCCTTCTCTGTTATCTCTTACTTAAACAGTGTTTCAGTCTCTGCCTAAAGGTGACATTGATAGAAACTCTTTCAGGTGAAAACATAAACTTGTGATTGATGCAGGTCAGCATTGAAATCCTAGTTTTGCCATTTTTGATCTGAAGCCTTTGAGTAAATGACTCAACCTCTTTGTTCTCAGGTTTCTCATTGATAAAACTGGAACAACCGTACCAAAATGTCTAAAGGATTTGGAAGACAGTGAATCTTCCACTTTTCTTCCCTATTTCCATCCATTCTAAAGTTTACAACTTTGGAAAACAGACATGGCTGTGAGGGAAAGCCTTCTTAGTAAATCTTGATTTGCCTTCTGAAATTTCAACACAAATATGCTAGTACATTTCTTTATTTGTTCATTCATTCATTGATTCATTCATTTGACTGACTTATTTGGTGCTTGGCATATATTAGGATCTGTGCTTAGGAAAAGGGAATTCAATTTCCTGCATAAGTCAAAATCAGGGAAGGGCATAGCTTCATGGTCACTATTACTGACACAAATAATAGCCTGTAATGAAAATATGGATGGCAGAGTGCGTGGAATATTCTGAGAGGACAGAACGGTAACAACTGATATAAATCAGGCTGTAAGTCTACACAGAAAAGCTGTATCTGTCTATGGAATTCCATAGGCTATGTCTTCTGCATGTATGATTTAAAGGGTTCATGTATTTGCCTTCCCTTTTATCAAAAGCTTTAATCCAGTGTCATCTACATCCTTTCTGCAGGCAGAGGCTTTGAGGTTTGTGAGATTACTTTGGAGATACAAGTGATATGTCATCTTGTGTATGGGTCATACTTTATCCGTAATTGCTAGAAGTCTTCTAGCTTATAAATTTTTACATCTGGATAGAAGATTTCAAGTGAGATAGTGCAGAATTTAAGAATTGCTCTTGTAAGCTCTCAGAAACAAAATGTTCCTGAAGATGAATCACATACACACAAAGGCACAGAACAAATGAATAACTGCAGTGAGTCAGAATTATTTTATCAGGAATAACTGACAGTCTCCTTGAGTAAAACAAAACAACAACAAAAAATAGGAACAAAGTCTGTCTCAGAAAGTGCTATCTACCATCCAGCATTTTCAGTGAGCTCAGTAATAATCATTAGTGAATATACCATTTTAATTTGCCTCATGCAGATCTCTATCAGTCAGGATTTACTAGAGAAACAGACATAACATAAGATACACAAATGTATAAGAAATTACAAGTTTGGCTTACAATGGTCAGCCACAAAGTTGGATGAGACAGCGTGCAGAGGGTGTGTGCATGCTGCAGGCTGAAGGGTCCAGCTGAAGGGCTGGAGCTTATTGCAGTGTTCCATGCACATCTGTATCAGGAGGCTGATGGGTGGGTCTGTGACAGAACACTGAAGAATCTGCAATGGAAGGCTGCAGATTCTTAGGCAGAAGCCGAACAGTCTGTGCCACAAGCCAGGAGATAACGTCCAAGCTGAAGGTGAAGACTGGAGCTCCTCCTAAGAACCCGCAATCAGTCCCTCATTTGCCTTTTATTGTATGTAGGCTGCTCCCCTAGGCCAGGTGTAGCTCTCACGCCATCTGCTGCCCTCCTCTTGCACAGGCTGAGGATGTTGCAAACTAAGGACCCCGGCCCCCTGCTGAATCACTTAAACTTCTGACCTTCTCAAATTGACACAATGTACAATATCCTAGAATGGCAAGGGCTTGTCCTCTGCACCCTAGGATGTAGAGCTGCTGAGTCACTTAGTTAAGATTCTAGACTTTTCAAACTGACACGATGTATAAACCATAACAAGATCTAATCGATATTGTTGAGTTTTCCTTAGCATGATTCTTGGAATTCATAGAATATACTTATTACAAGGTTGACCTCAAACAGAGAAACTCCATTTCACTTTCTCTGAGGCTTTAAGTGATATTTGGCACGTTTCTATGTCTTGATAACAACAGAAAACAGGCCAAACTATACTTCTTTACTTTTTGAAATACCATCAGACAGTACTAAATCTGTTTTGTAGGACTACACTTCTAATCTACAACAGAACTTTCAGTTTTTGCTGCTTCAATTTTGTCATGACAGTAAGGGATTTTTAGGTCTGTGTTAGCTTATCTCATTCAGTTACCCATCCACTCATTCAAACATTCTTCCTTCCTTCCATACACAGCCCTCCCTCTGTACAATGGAATGAATTACCCAAGATTTTCATTGGATCCCTATCTAAACAAGGATAATGGCCAACATTACTTTATACAGAGTTAACGGGGTAGTGAGATGCCAACATTTTATTTTCTCCTGTGTCCTGAGTCTGCCACCATATAGATATGTGCTCTAAGAAGATGACCCCATGTATAACCAAAGTCTAGAAGCTTATATGCCTTCTACAGGCTGAGGGTAGGGCAGGTAGGAGATGTAAAAGTATCGTGGACTGTGTGTGGGGAAGGGAGTCCACCTCTGAAGGAAAACACGTAGATGGCATGTATGACCTGCGTCTGTCCGATTGGCAAGATCTTCCCATGAACCTAACAACCCAAATGGCACCTGTCTTTCTTTCTTTATCTATTATATTGACAACATGTGGATGGAATATGTGTTGCTGCTTTCTCTGTTTATTAAAGTAAAACTCAGAGAGATAGAGTGGCTCTCTCAAGTCATGAGCTAATAAATAGCAAAATTAGATTATGGACAGAAGAATTCCTAAGTTATAGAAAGATGCTTTCGTTAGTGCTGTATTTGTCATAGATACTGTGGGCACGCCCATGTATATATATATACATTTAATGAATGTAAGCCATATGGACAAAAGAAACACCACAAAGACAGATTCATGTTTTAAGCAGTGAGTTTTAGATATAAAATTCATTTCAGCAGATAAATGTTCATAAGCTTTGCTATGTGCAAAGCATCATGGAAAATAAATGTGATTTTTGTCTTAAAACTGTTTTTAGCATATGCAATGGATAAACAGAGTGAAAACAAAATACATGTGGCTTACACAAATAAGATATGAGTAACATATTTCAAACAGTATGTCCTGACAACATATGCAAGAATGAAACTACATTTATCAATGCATAATGCTATATTCTATCATATTGTACATGTTGTATTTCTGTTTACTGATACTCCATTATACTATGATATACTGAATGTAAGTACAGTGTGAAAAAGAACTTTACTTGAATTTATTTCAGTGCTACGCGACTGTCACAAAAGAGGTACCCAATGAATTTTTGTTGAATGAGTGAACAAATAAACCTGCAGAAAGTGGAAAAAATGGCATGGTTAGGAACCACCAACACCGATAATCTGGATTTGATGTCATGCGCTTCCTTTAAAAACTCATTTGTCATGCTTGCAAAATTCAATGGAAGATGCTAGTAACATAGGAGGCATAATGGAATATTTGTTTCAGTAACTTACCTCCTCAGTCCTCAGTCTTCCATTGGCTTGAATGGTTTTCTTGGAGTACTGTATAGTTTGGAAATTTTGCAGGTGAACATTGTGGAAGTAGACTAGCTTGCCACAAGTCATTAACTGTATTACATGCCAGTAGGACGTATTTGGTTTCCTATTATTTATGATGTCATGCAGATAAACTGACGAGTTTGAACAATATAGTTGTATTCTCTGCAAAATACACTGATTTACGGAAGAATTGGGAAGTAAGAATAAAATCATGATTGATTCTAAATTACTATTTTAATGAGTTAACATTGGACTTCAAAGTTATTAAAATGTCCCATTAATTTCCTATTTTTGTTCTTTCTTTTTTGCTATTCTATGTCATGATCTTTGAGATTACAGAAGTATAAAATCACTCAAGCATGTTAAAATTGTTCCCAACAAAAGCTTCTCTACACTACAAGTAGCTCTGTTTCTCCTTCAAAAAGGAAAGAGTTTAGTTTTTGAGAAATTGCAAACAAACTACCTATTTCATTTATAAACATCCTCTTCCTGAGAAACAAGTGTTTGGCATGCTTTTCTCAAGTTTTAAAACAATAGTTTTAATAATATTGTTGAAGTTGGCAACCATACTCAATCCATGTGAGATACAGAATGCAATTTACAAAATCAACTCTTATTAATATTTTATAGTGTTTTGTTTCTAAAATTATGTTAGTTTTTGGCATCTGCATTCAAAAGTAAGTTGCAGTTTGATCCACTTTAATTTTAACATAAGAATGGTACAGAGTCTTACAGCTCCCTGTCCATATTATTTGCAGCCTCCAATTAGTCACGTAGATGCTTTCACATCTGTTTTCAAGACACCAATAAGATGTACTTGCATTCTACTGTACTGGGATACTTGACAGTGTTTTAGCAAAAGTTACCACCTCTGCTCTGGGCATTTCTAGTTCTTTTCTCAGTTTCTGCTCCTGTCGCTATTGTTTCTTGGAGGAAACAGTAAGATATAGGCATCTTCTCTCACTTTCTCTCCAGAATCATTGCATTTAGACCTTCTGTGAAGTGCACAGGTGGTTTTATAGTCTGCTTTCTTCAGTTTGTCAGAAGGGTCTATGAGGACGGATGAAAGGAGTCTTCTTCACTCCTCCTGGGGAGAGTGTGGCTTCTCAGAATTTATATTCTTAAACAGGTTTTCTAGATGTTTGCTTTGCACACTAAGTTCGAGGCCATTGCCTTCTTCCTCACCCCATCCCATTGCCATTACATTTGAAATGAACTTCTCAAAATGCACCTCTGACCTTCTACTTACCCAAATCTTTCTATCTGGTATTCTATTTGGAGGCTAGTGTTGCTTCTTTGAGACATTTGTGCAAATTGTAAGTACATTTCTTTTGCTTTGTTTCCTTTTGGAACTAAGGATATAACTCAGAGCCTTTGCACTGAGCTACATCCCAAGCCCCTTTTTATTTTTTAATTTTCACATGGATTCTCTCTAAGTTTCCCAGAGAAGACTTAAGTTTGCAATCGTGTCTTAGCTTCCCTGAGTGCTGGGATACTAACACACTAAGTCTGTTTTCACCCAGTGCAAATCACAAACACAACAGATGCCTCCTTTATAAGTGAATAGTGTTGCTGCACTAAACATTGTAGATAAAAAAAAAAAAGCCAGCTTCTGAACATCTGGGTCCAAGAGGAAGAGGTCTAGGACAAAATTTCCCTTTCAAAGTCACAACCCAGCTACCTGTTTCATCCAATTAGGCCCTACTTCCTAATAAGCCCATTGTGCTATGAACTGCTTGGTGTATCAGTCCCCTTGATAAAGTTAAGAGTCTCAAAGGCCATCAGTTGACAACACACCTTCAGTGAAACCAGCCTTTGTTGGGGGAGAGCACTGTAGAAAACAACTACCACAGTGACTCAATCTGTAGTCACTTATCACATCAGCCCATTTTAATCCTTTGTATAAAAAAGAATGTTTTTCAGTTGTTTGGCCAGTCCTTCAATCATTTATTCACTCACCACTTCGTGGTAGAATGTCAGTTCCTAAAAACAGAAACTGATTCTGTTCCATTCATAAACCAACACTGGCCCTGCTATGGAGCCTTGCTATGCAGTAACACTTTTACAGGGTAAGCAATTGACCTCGCCCTTGTGGAGGCAGCTTGAGGAAGCCATATATTACCAAAGCAAACCAAAAAATGAATAGACTTGTAATTACAAATTATTGTAAGTCCTCTGGAAGGCAAATCTTTGTTCCTTTGGCCTAGACTGGGGAACTAAGGAAAGTTTTCGGCTGAGATATGAAGAGTAACTATCAGCCATGTAAACACGTGAGGGCAAGCGTCATGCTCACTGTGCAGGGGAGACTGTGGGAAAGAGACTACTTCAGGGCTGTGGCATCAACAAAGATAGGAGCAATTCAGGGAACTAGAACAGATCCTCATGGTTTGGTCTACAAATGCAAAGTAGAGATATCAAGTTAGAGAAGAGCATGGAGTTTGGTGGAGAAGCCAAAGCCAAGAATGGAATTGGGGTGTCATTGCTCATAGATATCTGAAACCATTGCACTAAAGGAGAAAGAGGACAGTGTGAAACAGAGACAGAATTATCAATAGAAGTCATGAAGGGAAGGAAGAGCTAATAGCAGAGGTTGTAAATAGAAGTTGATGAGGTAGAAAGAAAATTGAGATAGAATTTGGTCATGGAGACCAGAGAAAAAAGAATTTCAACAAGGGAGGTAGCCACCACATTAATTCTGCTGGAAGGAAGATTCAAGGAAAAAAATATCCTTAGATCCTAAGGAATCAGACATTGTTAGTGACCTCAGCAAGTGCTGCCTCTGGGGTGGGATAGAGTTAGAAGCCCAACTGGCTTATACTTATACTCATGCTTAAAGGTGAAAGATTTGAGCTAATATGCCCAATCCAATAAACAAAAACCTAAATAAAATATTCCTTCATACAAAAAAGCTTCGAAAGAAATCAGACAACCTAATTCAAGTCTATCTGAAATTTTGTTGTGTTTTGGAAGGCTTTGTTTAAATACCCATCTGTATGGAAAGACTTTGGAACTGCAACCCTATATAAAATGGTTATCACTGTCTAAGACTTCACTGGTTCTTTTTTCCTTCCTTTGCATACCACAGAATAACAGATTGAGAAAATATGCCTTTGAACTGAAAATGAACGACCTGACCTATTTTGTGCTGGCAGCTGAAACGGAGTCAGATATGGACGAGTGGATCAACACTCTCAACCGAATCCTGCAGATCAGTCCTGAGGGGCCTCTTCAGGGAAGGAGAAGCATGGAGCTCACTGAGCTGGGGCTGGGTGAGAGCTCATAAAGCTATCTCCCTTTCTTTACCAAGTGTGATCTGTGATTTTTGTGCATTTACACTGCTAGTAATTACAGTAGCTTTGAAGACCAGTTCATACCCATCCCGGAGCTGTGTGTTCTAAGGCACCACCTTCAATCTTTATTTATACTGAATAGTGGCAATCACCACATATTGGGATGATTTTGAGTTGACTGATAATGATTTGAAGCTGTCATTCAACACATAATGTTGGGAATTATCTATTATTATCAGCATCAAAAATATACCCATATCTGATTGGAAGCTACCTATAAGTGTATTTTGTGGTTCTCAGTCTTTCATTGTATTTAATCAGTAAATCTTATTCTCTGCACATGCAAATATGCATTTCTCCCTCTCCATTAAAAGGCAGCTTTCAATTATGCTTTTTTTTGCCATACTGAAATCAGATTACATGTTCCAATAGTATGTATAATAGATAGATAGATAGATGTTTTTTTTGTACCAGGGATCAAACTCACAACCTCACACCTGCCAAGCAGGTGCTTATGCCACTGAACTAATCCCTGGTTGTAATATATTTCTTATAAGGTAGAAGAAACAGTTTCTTCTGCCCAGTCTAATTCCTAGATAAGATTCTGACTCATTCTGAGCAAAGAAAAGGGAATAACAAAAAGCAAGAAAGGGTGGAAGGGCAGAAAACCAAGTCATAGATGGATAAAAGGTAGGCTCTCAACCAGTAGTCAACCACTGTTGGTGAAATAAAATTTTTAAGACATTTGCCCAGGACCATGATGCATGGAAAACCAAAGGACTTTAAATTCGAGTAGCCTAAGTATCATATGCTCTAAAGTGAAAGAGTCACAGGATACTGAGAATGAAAACTATTCTTGATTTCAACACAACCTCGGTGTACCATAGTAGGTGTTTTATATTCAATTACTATTTTATTCATAGTGATCAACTAGAGCATTAATGTTTAAAGTGTCCTACAGACATTAAGCAACTGAAGCTACAAGACAGGTTCTAGATGAAGTGGCCTGACAGTGAGAATTATCAAACGTACACCATATTTTTAAATATACACGTATTTAAGGATACTTCAGTGTGTATTGTTGAATACAGTAAGACTCCCCAAGTGTAGAGAAAGTGTTGAAAAGATCCAAACTCCTTATTGTCACACTCTAGTGTCATGGATAGAATCTCAAAATGATCATTAGGAAGTCTCATTTCCAGACTGATTGTCTAGAATGCTGGAGCACTAGATACAGGACAAAACAAAGACTGAGGCCCGCTCACATGCTCCTGAGCTCTTGAGTCTAACCTTGTTTTCTATCTCACAGACTGCAAAGATCTATGACTCATATATTTAATGATCTGTCACACTGTATCTTTTCAAGATCCACTGGATAATTCTGTACCTTGTGAATGTACGCCCGAAGAAACAGATTCTTCAGAGAGCAGCCTACACCCAGACTTCGCAAAAGTAATAAAAGTTAACATTGTATTTGCACATGAATTTGAGCCGCTTGTTACTTGTGGGTTTCATGCCAAAAATGGAAATGCTTTCATTTAAGAGTTAGACTAGGAGACTAATTCAGAACTTTCCATTAATGTAAGTGTTTGACTTAAAATGCACACAACTCTCACAAATCAAAGCACGCTTTTCCAGATCTGTCAATTAATTATGCTGGACATTAAAACAGTGATGGTACTAAGCACCTGTCTCCTAGCCATGTGAATGGGGTCAGACTGGATATGGATATTTGGACACCAAGGTCTAACAAGGTTTTCTCTGTAGTACCTCACAGAAACAGAAGACAGTGTCAAAGCAACTCGAAACATGGAGAGGCTGAATCTGTTTTCCCTGGATCCAGATATAGATGTAAGTCACTGTTCCTTATGAGCAGGTGTAAACTTGACCCATGCAACTGGGGATTCTGATTTAGAATTTTGTTTTTTATAAATGGTGACTAACACTTTCAAAAAATTTTTTTAGACCTTGAAACTTCAAAAGAAGGATCTTTTAGAACCGGATTTTGTGATCAAACCCTTTGAAGAAAAAGCTGCCAAGAGAATCATGATCATTTGTAAAGCTCTCAACTTAAATCTTCAGGGATGTATTACAGAGAATGACAATGACCCAGTAACGAATGTAAGTTTCTCTTCTCTTTTATCATAGACAAGTCAACCAAAATCACACAATCTTAATCAGAATCTTTCTATTCCTGATAATTCCAGGCACTGACTTCACATCTAGTGTACCAAAGAGTGTGTTTCACAGCATTTTCCCACATAACAAAGGTCCTTAAATTCTAAGTGGAATTGTCTGTGTCCTGCCATAGAACTTTCCTTTTCATGCCAAGAAGTGTTGTTAAAGGGATAGTGTCATGGAATTTGTCCCATGATATCAGCCCAGGGATTCAGAACTTCCTAAAGTGTTGTGTCCTCTTAGTGGCACCTGAGATGACTTTTAAACTGACATTTTATTTTAATTTATGTGTTTGTTTTCTTGTCTGTTACAGAAAAACCAAAACTGACAAACCAGTCCTGTGGTTTCACATTATCGCTTAGGTAAAGCATAATAGTAAACCCACTAAAATAATATTAGACAAATTTTAAATAAATAATGGTTCACATAGTATATGCAAATACAAAAATTACAAAGGTGCTTTATCTGTACTTGGAAATACCATAGTGCCCATTGACTCTGTATGAGATTCCTTCTCCTATTAAGTGAACTGTCATGAGAATTTTCTATTAAGGTCCTAGTGGACAATTCTAGACTGACTGTAAATGTGCTAGTGGGAAGTGGCATTTTTATGAGCATAAACTTTATTAAGCTATGAACTCTAAAGAAGAAAATAAAAATTGCTCATAATCCAAACATCAGGACAAATACAGGTCATTATCTGGTACATTTCCTTTCATTCTTTTTCAATGCATTTTGTTCTAATTTCTAATAAATCATCGCTCACTTATATATTTCACCTCAAAGAAGAATTCTGATTTCCAGATCCTTGAGACAAGTATAGGTGCTTTAGAAAGTAGAGACAGCATTAATTTTTCACTGTAAGCTGGGTGTACACAGTCCCACACCCCTTTTTCCATTTATGATGCAGTGAAACGAAGTTGGCGAGTTGTGACAGCCAATGGTTGGCAAAAAGAATGAACTCTGTCAGAGACATTTCTTTAACACCTCCTAGCCTTGTGTCTTTAGCACCTTGACAATTCTCTTCAAGGCTCCTAACCATGGAGTCCCCCCACGGTGGGCCTCTGAACTAAATGAGGAAAATCCAAGGAGATGCACAGCTCCTGGAGCTCACTGCCTGACTTTCCATCTTAGGAGTTGCACCATGTTGGGTGAGCAGCTTACCCACAAGCTTCTCTAGGTAAATGGGGTGAATGACAGTATATCTTTCAGGTGGTCATGTTAAGAGGAAGTGAGGTAATATATGGAAAATACACACTTAGTGCAAAGTAAATATTCATAAACTATTTACTGTTACCTAACTATGTGAGAAGTAGCTTTGAAATCTGTAAAACTTACACATGCAGGACATTGATATTTTCATGTCCCATGTGAGTTCTTGTTGACAAGGAAGCTAGAATGGAAATGTTGGCAATAAGAGCCTTGCCCCAGAATGAAGTTTTGTGTTTCTTTGTTTTTATATTTTATAACTTTAACTCTGTGCTAGATGTGAGTAAAAATGAAAATCAAGTTTATTCATTCTTTAACAAATACTTGGTGTGCTCATGAGGCGGATTTTAGCTCCTGGAAAAACAGTAGGGAAGAAGATAAACACGGTCCCTGGTCTCTTGAATATTTGATTTTTTTTAAAGGATGGAGAATAAGTAAGAAAACAAATTACAAAATAACCTCACAGTTCTTTAAAAACTCAATACAGAATAATGTGATGCACAGGAACTGGAGACAGAGTTGGTATAGACGAGTGGTCATGAAGGCCTCTTTCTGGAGGTAATATTCAAAGGGAGACCTGGTTTGAGGGGAATAAAAAGGCAAATCAGGAAAATAAAAAAAATTCTAGGGAAAAGAAAGAACAAGCGTAGATGCCCTGAGACAGGTAGGTGTTGGCCAGTTCCGGGAATAAGAGGAGGAAGGGAAGAGCAAATCAAAACTAGACGGGACACAGTAATACGTAGGATAAGGTGGGCCTTGTGAGCCACACTGAAGCATGTGGATTTATCCTTCGTGTGAGTGGAGAAGAGGCAAGGGCTTAAAACACTTTAAATTAGTGTGATCTAACTTATACTTTATAAAGATTTCATCGGAAGGATGAGTTGGAGGAAATCAGAGTTGTTCAGGGAGACCAGATTGAAGACTGAATGCCACCATGACCATTGGTTATGTGGCTTCAGTGAGGGCTGACAAGGAAGGAGAGAAATAAATGCATACATGTGACTGTCCTGACTCATTTTCCTGCTGGACTGGACGTACTGAAGAACAGAAAAGGAAATCACGAGAATAAGCCCCGGTTTTGTGTTGGACATTTCTATGAGTGGTGGTAACACTTTCTAAGTTGGCAAGACTGGAACAAGAACAGATTTGGAGGATATAGATCAAAAAAATACCAGTTTTGGTAGGTCTATTAAATATTCAAATAGAAACACATTTTGGACAGATTCAAATGCAAGTTTGAACTCAGAGGAGTGACAGTCAATGGAGGTACACATTCGAGTCTAGTTCAGGCAGTGACTAAAGGGGGTTCATTAAGATAGATAAGTGGAAGTATCTTTTTCAAACGGGAAGAGGATCAAAACGTGGAAAGAGAGGGAACAGGGAAGGGGAAGGAGATGAAAGAAAAATTGAGATGTGTTATGTACGTGTACCAACTCCCCACAAGGAATGTGGTCATTAGTTAATACAAACATGGAGTAATAAAAACAAAAACTGCAAAAAGAATGTACATAAAGAAGGGGTCAAGTGTGCTATATGTAAAAGATGACTAGGGAGGTAACCTAAGAAGGAATTGCTACTGGAGTAGAGATAAACCAAGAAGTCAACCCTATGGAATGGCCCTAGTTGTTGCTTCATGTTAAGTCAGAGAGGAGTCCAGTGGATTTGACAGAACAGAGGATGCCCACAGCACAGATAGTCAGTGACTACAGCAAGAGCTGTTTCCAAGTAGAGAAAAGTGATAGGAGAAGCAGCCTAACCTGTGCATTCATTCAGGATTTAAATTAAAAACAAGCAAAACCCCAGATGATTGGTTTTTAAAAGACTATTTGGAAATTTCAATAAAATTCAACCCAAATCATAGTGTCACTACTACGTTACTCTATTAAACAAAACTAGAGTTTTTCCTTGTATCCAGTCCATCCTTGTGTACAAATAAAAAATCCAATTAAAAATCAGTCATAATGGGCTTTTCTTTCCAATGCCAAGAGCATATGATTCTGGCCACGTGGTTTCTTTTTTTTGTGTTAAGCTGCATGTTCCAATACTAAGTGTCTGTGTTTGGGCCAATCTTACCAGCCAGGAACAAAGCCAAGTTCAGAGAATAGCTTCCCTGTACCCTTTCATATCTGGCAGGCCATGAGATTTAGATGATGAAGAGTGTTTTGTATGTTTGTGCTGTTTTTAATTCATCTTGCAGTTGAAACCAATGTTTAAAAAAATCTAGAAAATTACTGTATTAAAAATAATTTCATTGTGCCTATAAACAGCAACACAAAACAGCCTCACCTTCACTCTGCAGTTTGTCACTTAATGACATTGTTTCTAAAAGTCTTTGTATACATATTCAGTGACACTCTTTTATTAGCATAACTTTTTTTTAAAAAAATCCATTGTTCTTAATTTAATGAACATGTTCAAATTAATTGTAATATTTCTCCAAGTTACTGAAGGGCCAATGACTACACTTAATGAATGAGCATCTACAGAGGCCTTGAGAGAACTTTTTCATGATAAAGAAACAATATGTGACAGCATATAATTTTTTAGTCAGTAAATTGAAAACCAAATTCAAGTTGATCATTTCATAGTACAAAATATTTCTTTGAAAATAGGAATTGATTCTAGAAATCTGAATAAATAAAGCTTCTTCAAATGGAGCTATATTTACAATTTCATGTTCTTGAATTTTTAGAACAGAATTCTAAGCCTAAGAAACCTATGATTTAATCTGCTAGACTTTGAAAGTGCTTTGTTAAATTAACTTACTTTGAAAAGCTAAAACATAAGATTTGACAATTATATTGAAAAGGTGGATTGGAAGAAATGATCACCATATGAGCTTTAATTTCTGATGGGTTATCAAAGTAAGTAATTTATTTCCACTCATGAAACAAAAATGAGAGTCAAAATGGAACAATTCAGCAAAAATAATGAGGATTTTATTTTTTGACTTTCAGAGTGTTTTGAATTCCTGCATGCCTGAATTATATTCTTTTAATTTTTGCATTTTTAAAATTCTTGACAGACTACCACTACTTCAAACCTAGGATTTTTTCTGAACAAATTAAATTGAGGAAAGACAAAAATTATTGTATAATTACATCGTTTTCTTTAAAAATGTATTGACTTTTATTTTATATGTCTAATTGCATTTCTAAGAGAAAGGGAGGTAGCAAGTACTGCTACTATTTGGGAATTGAACTAGTAGCCTTGTTATAAGCTAATTGTATTACTAGATTTCAGAGGATGGAAGATACTCATTATGTGTTTAATGAGATCCACAGCTATATGTGAGTCTGTGCAGTATGCACTGGGTCACCTTGTGGTCTTTCTGTATAACCTACTTGTTGACAGAAGAATATTGGCAGATAACAGGTATCAATTCAAAGTTAAGTAGCATGAATAAAAGTAAAAGTACATTTTGTAGGCACAGATCTTTAGAACCTTTGCTTAATTGCAGAACTATAGAATTTCTTATGTGTGCATATATTATGCACATATTTTAACATACATGTACATATGTATGTATAATGTGTATGTAACTACTTTACATATGTATTGTCATCTTTAGTCTGTTACACTTAACATCTTTCTAGTTATCCATTCCTTCTTTCTTTAATCTATCCTCCTTTTCTATGACACTGGTGGCATTTTAAAATTTTTTAACAGTTTGCTTTGTTTCTCATTTCTCTGCAAGGCTATACTGTAGCTCTGTGGTAGAGTGTTTGAATGGCATGCATGTGGCCTGGGTGCAACCCCACACCATATAAAGAAGAAGTATTTTGAGGAAACTCCACACTGATTTCCACAGTGGTTGCACCAGTGTGCACTCCCACCAAGAGTGGAAAAAGGTTCCTTTTCCCCCACGGTCCCTGCAGCATTTGTATTTGGTTTATTTCTTGATGATAGCCATTCTTTCTGGGGTAAGATGAATCTCAGTGTTGTTTTAATTTGTATTTCTCAAATTACCAATGATGTTGAACATTGTATTATATATTTATTTGCCATTTATATTTCTTCCTCTGAGAAGTGTGTATTTATCTCAGATACCCATTTTTGGATTGGGTCTTTGAATTTGGGGTGTCTGATGTTTTTTCAGTTCTTCATGTGTTCTAGATATAAGTAAGTCCTTTTCTGAGGAACAACTGGTTAAAATTTTTTCCCAATCCATAGATTGTCTTTTCACTCTGTCGGTGGTTTCTTTTGATGCACAAAAGCTTTTTAATAAGATAAGATCCCAGTTGTAGATTCTCTGAAGTATTTCCTGTGCAGTCTGGGTTTTTGTTCATGAACTCTGCTTACCCCTATGTCTTTAAGATTTCTACCTACTTTCTCTTCCAGTAGATTTAGTGTTTCTGTTTTAATATTTGGTTCTTTTATCCATTTTGACTTTAGTATATAGTGATAGACATGGGTCTAGTTTTAGTCTTTGGCATGTGGAAAACCAGTTTTTCCAGCACCATTTATTAAGGAGGCTAACTTCCTTCCAGTGAACATGTTTGGCCCCTTTGTCAAAAATGAGGGAGCTGAATGTGTTCATAGTTGTGTCTGTATCTCCTAATCTGTTCCACTTATTGGTCCCATTCAACCCAGCTATTCCCCTTCTGGGTATCTTCCCAGAAGAATCTAAAACATCCTACCACAACAATACCTGTACACCCATGTTTACAGCAGCATAATTTGTAATAACTAATCTTGGGAACAACCAAATGCCCATCAACCGAAGAGTGTATAAAAATGATGTGGTCTTTTTATGCAGTAGAGTACTACTCAGGCATAAAGAAGGATAAACTTGAGACTTTTATAGGTCACTGGATGCACCTTGAGGCCATACTCATAAATGAAATAAATCAGACTCACATGTGTAAACATCATGTTGTCTCCCTGGTGTAAGAAACTGAAAGAGTAAATAAGATCCAAAATGTATAACAGATATAGTGAAATAGGAAGAAATTATTCAAAAGGAAAAAAGGAACTAGGGTAACGCAAAGGGGAAAGGAAAGAAGAGAAGAGGAAAAATAATATATAAAATAGTTATACTACTAGTTTTCATAGTTTATCAAAACGAAAGATTTGTGCTGATATCATCTGGAGAATGTTTTATGCCCATATCTTGTACTCTGAGTAACTACTTTAAAGATAACAATATGCTATGCACTAACTATTGTTATTCCCTTATTATTTTGTTATGAAATTTTGTTTTACTTTTTTCCATAAAAGAAAAAAAGAAAAAGGAAAACAAGGTAAAATAAGGTATTAATGCCTTCATTTTTTTATTCTAAAAAAGCAAAACAGAAAAAAAGGTAGAATACAGATTTTCAAAAAAAAAAAAACAGTAAGGAATCAATACTAGTTAATATATTACATATTGTTATCTTAGAAGTAGTTGTTCAAGTTATGAAATCTAGGTAATGCCTTCATTTTTATAAAATAAAAAGTAAAATAAGTTTCTGTCGTTTTTATTAGCAGCATTTTCTCTCCCACTTCTAGCCTTTGGATATTGGTGTTTCCCAAGATACAGTTCTGATTCTCTTCTCTTTGTGTCATGGCTTAAGCAGGAGTCCCACACACACAAAAAAAACTTAAAGGTCCAGATCTCTGGCATAATTCTTTTGACTGAACTCAAAACCCATAGGTCCATCACCACTGGGGCACTCCACAAATGACTTTCTATGTCTCATTCAGAGTTGAGTATCCCCCGTTTGCCCCCGGTAAGGAACTGGTTGAGTCGTAGGACTCAGGGTGAGATGATAGCAACTGAGGTGAAAGGAATAGCTCGATGCTTGGGTTGTGTGATTGATTCTGTAGGCCTGGGGCTGGTGGTCTGGGCATCTATTTGGAGGATTTCTGTGTGCACTGTGGCAACTGTAGGGGATTCTGCCAAGTTTTTGAAATCCTATGTTTCTTTCCGTTTTACTGTTTTGTTTTATTCCTCTATCTGGTAACCTGAGCAACTATTTTGAAGACAACAATATGCAGTATCGCAACCATTATTAAATTTCTATCTTCTTGTTTTGAAAACCTATATAGCTATTGTTGTTTTGTTGTCGCTGCTGTTTTGCTTTTGTTGTTTTTTAGGTTTGTTTGCATCTCAATTTTTCTATTTTTCTCTTTTCTCTTTAAAATAAAAAATGTACAATAGAAAAAAACCTGAGTTGATCTTTATATCTTATCACTGGATGATGTTCTCACCATCCACTTAGGTTCCTGTATTCTCAAACATAGGAATTTACTTATTCATGACCCATGCATCCTTTCTCAAATCAACTACCACACCCATCAGTTAATCCAGGCATAAACTACTCATGTAGTACATTTCCAAGTCCCTGAGCTGAACACCTTTAATGTCTCCAATATGCCTTTCCCAAAAAACCTTCTGACTAAATTGTTGCGTCCTCTTCATTGCCACTCTACTATTACTTTCCTGTGTCCCTGTGTCCTTTCATGCCTTTGTATGTCTTTGCATACATCACTCATCTAGGAGTCCTTTCACCCAGCTCTGTACCTTACTCCTACTTCTTATAACCTCAGCCAAGAAATCTCCCTGTGTCTTATCTTCCATTACTTTTCCATTGTCCCTTTATTTTTTCATTTTCCCTTTATTTCTCATCTTCAGCTTGTTTCCTAACATTCAGGAAGTGGTTAAAGGGGAAGCCAGAGGCTTGTAGCTAGATAAGTATTCAAGAACTCCTGAGAGTGGGGAACAGCAAAATATGCAGGGTGCAGAAATAGCATACCCCTGATCTGTTGGGATACAAGTTCAGGGTAGTTCAAGGAGGCATTAAAAATACAGTTAACAAGGTTGGGAGGGTGGTTACTTTGAATCAGTCAGTAAGTTAATTGCACAAAGAAATAAAGAGATTAATGACAATGAATTCCAGATTCCTCACTGTTGGCGGACACACAGTTATGAAAACTAGAAAGGTTAGAAGGAGTCCTTGGGTGTTTGAACTAGAAATGAAAGTACTGACATGATCCCATTTATATATATATATATATATATATATATATATAGAGAGAGAGAGAGAGAGAGAGAGAGAGAGAGATAAAGAAATAATTATAGATATACTTGAATATTGCTAGTACATAGATATTTTTGGGTTTTTATCTTCATGCAATGAAAAGCCACAGAAGCAATGCTGTCCCAGTGACAATGAGCACAGGCATGCAGATCTTAGTTTCAAAATATCATCCTTACCACAAAGAACCAGAGCTCCATAGGGAAATGTCTGGGGTATGGAAAGTATGAGGTAAGCCTGGAACACATGCGGGATAAAGAAGTACTCAAAGCATGATGTAGATCTGCCAAATGACTGAGGAGCTACTCTGAAGTGAGTGCCTTTTGCCAAATCTGGAACAATTTGAGCATCACTATAAATAACAGTCATAAGCAATTAAAATGTGTTGAATAATAAACCAGGAGTCTATATGTGTATAAATACATGAATCTTTAAAACGAGAGAGAAGATAAAGCTAGTCTTTATAGTAGAATATTAACAAATGCATGTAAAGAAATGATGAAATTGGAAAATCACCGTTGATGGCCAACATAGTAGTTGTTGGTTTTAGTGAGAGTTATCACTGGAAGTTAAGACTGGCAGGCTGGTTTTGATGAGTAGTGAGACACTGAAAGTGACCTTGGAATTTATTCCCACAAATCCTAGTCAATTACCAAAGGGAAAGTGGTGACCTTAAAGAAGAGTGGCAGATACCAATGTGACCAGAAGAGTTAAGGTTAATATCTAAGAAAATTGACGTTGCATGTCCTTCATGGAAAAAGCTATCAAAAAGTTAAAAAAATTCAAAATAAGGGGAAAATAGTTAATATCTGTTAAAAAAAATCTTAACTGAGGTGCCAGCTCTTATTAAGAAACTTCCTTCTCTCTCTGACAACAGATCCTTAACAATTCAGTGTCTACTTGCTTGTCACATTGGCGTAATATCTAGATCATTCACTGAGGTATTGGGCATGTCTAGAACAGCAGCGAACACATAGCAAATGTTCAATAAAGATTTGCAGTTATTATTCCTCCATTACCCTGTAATTAAAAACTGAGAATTGACTGGACCAGTGAAATATTTCTCAGTGCATTCTAACTTCTAGGATTCTACTGCACGTCACCAGGGTCCAGAGGAGACTGAGGTCACAGGTGTGTTCCGAGAATTTCAAGAAAATAACTATAAAAGTTGTATGCCATGTGTGTAGTGCAACATAAGGCAAGGAATACATAGTGGAAAAACTAGAATGAAGAAACAAAAGAAGTGCAATCCTGAAATCTGAGGCACCTGCAGGAAGAGAGGTCCTGGTTACCTCTTGCTGCGTGAAGGGCGACTTCCTTACTGCTTGCATTTTACCTTGCAGTCTGTGAAACGATGTATGAAGGAGGCTGCTGTGCAGGTTATGGTTTTCTGTCAAAACCATCTGTTCTTTATTTTTCATGCAGATTGAGCCTTTTTTTGTGAGCGTGGCACTTTATGACCTCAGAGACAGCAGGAAGATTTCTGCTGATTTTCACGTGGATTTAAACCACGCTGCTGTCAGACAGATGCTCCCAGGGGTTCCCACAACTTTGGAAAATGGCAATATTGACACCATCACTCCAAGACAATCAGAAGAACCTCATATCAAGGGACTTCCAGAGGAATGGCTAAAGTTTCCAAAGCAGGTTGCCCTTTTGTTTACTTTTGATGGGACCAAAAATTCTCATTCCTTTTATCAATAGATCACATAATAGGAACAATTTCCCAAACAAAAATTTCTTAAAGCTGTCCTTTTTTAAAAAAAGAAATCATGGTTTTAAATGTCATCAGTGTGATTCCTCAGATGTTTATTAGTTGTTCTCTTTGTACCTAGGCTATATTTTCTGTAAGCGATCCACATTCTGAAATTGTCTTGGTGGCCAAAATTGAAAAAGTCCTGATGGGAAACATTGCAAGTGGGGCTGAACCTTATATTAAGAATCCAGACTCCAACAAGGTAATTAATTGTCTTGGTTACTTTTCTGTAGTTGCTGAGACAAAATATCCAACACCCAAAATGAAGGAAGGAAAGGTTTATTTAGCTCACGGTTGAGGTTTCAGTTTATAATCAGCTGATTCCAAGCCACGGTGGTGTGGCTGAGGGGCAACATGGGCTCTGCAGCAGATGCGAGAAGCAACCAGAGGAAAAAGGGCAAAAATGAAAAGCTTGTCTCCTTCCCTCCCTTATATGATATGCCAGCTCCGCCCCTGGGTAGGTGCAGCACTCACACCACCAATCACAGCACTAGAAAATGAACCAATCACAAATGCTAGACTCAGCCACCTTTGAAAGGCCAGCCCCCCACCATGACCACATGAGGCTTTGGGAGGAAGTTTAAGCATAAACTATAGTAGTAATTTCCTTATAAATAATTCTAATTCCTTTCAGCCTGGGATGATAGCGCATGCCTGTAATTTCAGCACCCGGGAAGAGTGAAGCAGCAGAAATGCAAGTTCAAGCCCAGCCTGGGCAACTCAGCAACTTAACAAGACCTTGTCTCAAAGTTTCCCTTATATGAAAAACCCAAATTACAAATAAACAGCAGAATGAAAGATAAATAATAGGAAGTAGCGAGACAGATTTTTCTCAAATGGAAAGAGGGACTCAAGAAATGAAGGGAGGAAAAGATGAGAAAAAATTAAGATATGTACCAGCTCCACACAATAATGTAAACATATACTGCAAACATATACAAATAAAAAATAAAATTAAAAAGGCAGGGGATGTAGCTCATTGCGAAGGCCTTGGCATCAACCCTCAGTATCTCCAAAAGAAAAAAACGAAACAAAACAAAACAATATTCCATTACTTTCAAGAAATTAAACCACACTGTCTTGCTGACTTATGAACTTTGATAGATATATGGCTTTAAATATTTACTTACTAGTGAAATCAATACCCACCAGGAAATTTTAAAGTATGTATTTTGGGTTGATGTCTTTTTTGAATCAGTAATTTCTGACTTCTGAGAATCAATTGTAGATAAAGTTTTATCCCCAAGAGTCAAAGTATTATAGTGTTGAAAAGTCACAAACAGTCTGAGTAAAAGCGAGTCAACATAGTTTGCCAAGTCATTAGCAAAGGTAATGAAGAGCTTAGTGAAAAAAATAAGATAGATACTTTTGCATCAAATTATAACAGTTAAGTAAAAACAAAGAGGAAAGGGAATAAGTACTTTGAATGTAGGAACTATAGGTAGTATTTTGCTACTTTCTTATCTATTGCCATAGTTTTAAGTAATCAAATACTACTGTTTAACATAAGAAAAACATAAAAAATTTATTTTCTTGCTAAATATATACTTAAGGAAATTACTCATAAGAATTGAGTTTGAGGACCAAGGATTTAGCTCAGTAGCCCATCATCTGCCTGACAAGCATGAGGTCCTGAGTTTGATTCTCAGTAACCGCCTCCCCACCAAAAGAATTGAGTTTAAGCATGTGCAGCAATGGAAGGCAGAGTTTAAGATATTTACAAGATGCTTTAACTCAAAATCTGGCCAACTAAAGAGTTCAGGCTAAATCCAGTCTGGCTTCTGATACTGTAAAAAAGTTTAGCTGAAACAGTCACACATTCATTCACTTAAGGATTGTCCTACGGCTGCTTCCCTGTCACTGCCACAGACTTGTGACAGTGATCATAGGGCCTGTAAAGCCTTTTGTAGTTCAGATCTACTGACTTCTATCAAATGAATGAAATGGCATATTAGACAGAGAGTGAGTATAAATTTGATAAAACTTTCAAGATGATAAAGTCTTTTAAGTCAAAAAGAGAAAAGGGAAAGAAAAGATTTGATCTTCCAAGAAAAGGGATTTTCTACATTAGGAATTACAAAACTGAAAAGAAAGAAGAATGTTTTACAACTATTTGAACCCAGAGGGTGTTATCTGGCCCTCAGAAAGTAGAATCTGTGGGTTGGCAAACCAGAGTTTCACAAAGCTTTCACATAGTACCATGAAAAAGTATTTCATATAATTGTACCCTTACAGTTTATAAAGTGCTGTTCCTAATTAGTATTTTTATTTCTCTCTTCCTTAGTTTGCACAAAAGATACTGAAATCCAACAGGCAGTTCTGCAGCAGACTGGGGAAGTATCGCATGCCATTTGCTTGGGCTGTGAGGTAGGTTAATCACAGACAGAACTATAATTTGTAGCATGCCCACCCCTAAAAGGAGCTAATGCAGCCATCTCCATAAACATCCCGAGCTTCCCAGAGACATATGTTTCACAAGATAATTCAGCACAACAGCTTGTGATAGAGGGCCCTGATGTGTGTAGCCAGGGCATGACTAAGGGAGCTGTGTATTCTTGGTTGGTGTCAAATAAAAGTTTATTACGCATATTCAGTTTTCCACATCCTTGACATCATATTAGTTTGAGAGCCTAATGTGCATAAAATTCAAAAAACTGCACTATGATTTCCTGGGCAGTTTCATGTTTCCACTAGAGCTCAGGTCTGTATATGA
This sequence comes from Dasyprocta punctata, assembly GCA_004363535.1. Classification (NCBI taxonomy): domain Eukaryota; kingdom Metazoa; phylum Chordata; class Mammalia; order Rodentia; family Dasyproctidae; genus Dasyprocta; species Dasyprocta punctata. The sequence goes on along the minus strand of RJWM01019879.1, from coordinate 13,373 downwards.
ATGTCCAAATGACACTGTTGAATTGATTATTTAAAATTCTTTTTAATTTTGATATAGATTAGCATAGCCAATTTTGCCCATACTCACTTACTCTGATAAAAACGCTGAATTCTGTGTATAGTGACATAGGAGCCATCCAACTGGACAAAAACCCTTTAACTAAAGGACAAAATTTGCTTTTAAAATCTGCTTCAGCTTCCATTATGATTGTCTTCCTCGATCTCTTTATGTTGTGATGAGTATGAAAATTTCTGAAACGAGCTTGTTATAGACTCATAAGAAAGAAAAGGCAAAGATCAACAGTGTACAAACGGAATGATTTAAGAGGCTAGTTAGAGTTACAACATAGCATAGGCTATTAAGTATTCATTTGAATGTGAGTGGTATCATCACAATGATAGTAACTGTAAAATCTAGGAAGAAGAGAGAACCTGTTATTAACAGCATTTTTAGATCACACAGTTGATCTAAAGTGATGAGCGTATTCAGAATAAACTCATCAATATTATCATGATTTTGAGGTCATTATTTGAAATTGGGGACGGGTACATACAGGAAGAAGAAATGTGGAAGCTTGAGCAGCAGTAAACCAAAGCAGACTCACACAATCTCTATTCGTTCTCTTAGAGAATTAGTTTTCTTTATGGCAGTTCTGTGGCCAGTTCTATTTCCTCAGAGAGAGAGAGAGTCCTTAGCTGGGCATGGTGGTACATGTCTGTAATCCCAGAATTCAGGGAACTGAGGTAGGAGGATTGCTGTGAATTCAGTCTGCACTACATAGTGAGTTCAAGACCAACCTGAATTACATAGTGAGGCCCAATCTCAAATAAAGAAAGAAGAAAGGAAGGAAGGAAGGAAAGAAAGAAGAAAGAAAGAAAGAAAGAAAGAAAGAAAGAAAGAAAGAAAGAGAAAGAGAGAGAGAGAGAAAGAAAGAAAGAAAGAAAGAAAGAAAGAAAGAAAGAAAGAAAGAAAGAAAGAAAAGGGCCAGGTCCCAGAGTCCAAAAACACTGGGAGTCCATGTCAGGCCACCATCTCCTGTATCTTTGGGCAAATTTCTTTTTCAATTTTAGGGTCTTCATGTTTAAAATGGAGTTGACAATACCTGCTTCATGGACTGTGTGTGCAGCCTCAGATGCAAAAACATTTGGCGTGGAGTAGATCATGAATATCCTCGTCTATCTTTCATTATAGGGAACACCATAACATTCATGTGAAAAGATGTTATTTACATATACTGAGCACTTTGTGATACATTTCATTAATTTTATTTCTCATAGTTCACTGATCGAACATTTTCATAGGGCTCAGTAATCTCAGATTCCCATAAGAAAACCTTTTCGGGTGAGTAGAGGCAAGATGTCTCTTGGCAACAGTGAAGTATTCCCATACAGGAAAATTACAATAATAAACACAATTTTGCTTTAAGGATCCCAGAATTGTTCTGACATTGGAAATGCAAACATTTTAAAGCTATGCAGAGCTGGGCTTAAAACCTCAACTCTATCCTGGACCAGCCAAGTAAGCATAATAGGCAAGGTATAGTGTCTTTACTTCTTTTTTAATGTACAATATGTATATTTGTTAGTTTCAAAGATTAATTAGTGTAGATAAGTATCCAATAAGAGAGAGCTATTATTGAAAGTTTTTACTACTATAATTTTTAAAAATCACATTTGGAAATCAACTTCACCTCAACCAGTTCCCATTTCTAATAAATTTGAGTCAGTGAAGGATGATGTGGAGGAAAGTAACAAAAGAATTACCTGTTTTAAAAGAACCTGAGGAGTTGAGAGAAGTAGCAGTCTTACTTTGAAGTTCTCTCGTACAATAAGACGCAAGGAAGTCAGATGAAGTTTCCAGGGAGGCTGACAATATTATGAACTATTGAAATCATTATTCCTAGGAAAGGAAAGTCAATAAAACCATGAACTCCTGCATTTGGTTGCATGTTAGGAAACAATGTATGCCACCAATTTGCATATAAAAATATATGAATTTCATTTACACAAACTTCTCTGGCAACCGAGAAAAATGCTTAGGAGTATAGTTTTACAGGTGATACATTTGACCACTTGGGTTATCTAACTACAAAAAAATAGAGAATCTAGCCAAATAACATTTTTTAATTTCCCTTCATGATACAAAACCCACTTAAATAAATGTTAAGATTTGCAGAAGGCTGGTGTTATTCATATCAATTTGACATATGCTAACTTCCTGATCTACTTGAATACCTTATTGCTATTGCAGATTCTCTGGCTACTTTTCCTTTCAACTATGTTTCCTAGATTATAGTTTGTTTCACATTATAGCTTTGAGTGTCTCTCAAGACATTTTGATCTTTCAAGACATTTCACTTAAAGAGTAATACTGACAGTGTTGTTTATGATCATCTTTCACCCAGATAGAATCATCCCACACAAGACAGTACACACAGATGCTCATCACTGGGAACATTTTATTTTAAGTTAATCTGTTGCATGTTCTCCTGTTTGGTACCAGCTGTGTGGCCATTTTGTAGCCAAAAGTACTGGAGGAGGAATGGAGAACACAGACATATAGTGACAGAGGACATTTTGCACTCCATGATTCAGGAAGAATAGACCTTGACAAATGTGTTTGTTGCAAATGGAGCTCTCCATGCACGTCACCTTCAGAATCATAAGTGTCTAAATCCATCCCAGGGCGATTTTATGATTTCCTTTACTTTGCCACATTTGATATTCTGAATAAGCTTACACACAATGCTGGGTTTTCTTTGAAATTAATCAAAAGTAAAATAAGGATTTCATTCTTTGTACATGCAAAGGAGGTGCACCCTACAGCTATTACAATACCCTCCCCAAAACTGTTGTCTAACCTCAGTTTGAATCCTTCTAGTGACAAAGATCATAGTATGTGCAATGGTTTCTTTCGTTTTTCCTTGCATAACTCTAATTAGATAATTCTTTTTTAAAAATTTTTTTAAACTACCTGACAACCATTAAGCTTTTCTTCCCCAGGACTGTAAAAAAATGTATAATTCTTCTTATATGTTCCACCTATTCACACTGTCTACGAATGAAGCTATCATGACACCTAAGATGCTTTCCTTTTGGTTAACATTGTATTCCCTTCTGTTGTACCCAAAATACCATGGTTCTGAGAGCCTCACAATTTACTAATCACTGCTCAGCTGTAGCAGTTGGAACTGATACCATGTCCCAGCCATCCTGAAACCATCTGTGTGAATGACTCAGTTCCTTGGTCTCTAGCCAGTTAGTATTTTTTCTGAGCAGTGAGGGGTTATATGTCACTGTGAGCAAAACTACCCCGTAGTGCTATATTCTTCTCTCCTTCCATTACAATGAGTGGCCAGTGTAAGGGGTTAATTTCTGTGATAGAGCTGTGGATAAAGGCAAGCGTGAATTATATAACTCACATATATTATTGTACTTGAACTCACTGACTCATTTAAAAATTATTATTCAACTCAGTTTAACTTCCTCTTGTGTTGGGAAATAACACTGGCTTCAATATCTCACACATTTGAGCAAAAATTCTATATTATATTTAATCAAAGTTATTTTCCAATCAAGCATTTTTATCGCATTTCCCCAGTGTTATTTGATAGGGGGACTTCCCCCCCCAACCCCCCGCAGTCACTGCTTAACAGAGAAATGAGGAGACAGTTTGAAGGACTATAAAAATACAATTCTGATACACTTCCGGCCTATTGACTATGTTATACTAAAGCTCTATGATCTAATATTCATTTAAATGCCATTTCAGCTTGTATTTTGAAATATTTGGTTAATTTAAAGAATGATAAAATGTTCTAGTAAAGTCCCCCAAGTTAGAAGTAAAGTTCCAACATTTCTCTAATATTGAAGTAAGGACAATTGTACATGAATCTAATTCTTTTTTCAGTCACACAGTTTATAATGAAGTACAAGGAAGAAAGAACTGACATTTAAGCATACTATAAATGAAATATTGCCTGACATTACTACACAATTTGAACAAAAACAACTTCCAGATTTTAACTGAATTTATATGGTTCCAGTGAAATGGATCCAGGAAGAACATAATGGGTCTGGCCATGGTATTCTCCTTATTTAAAACAAAAATATGGCTTAAGTTTCCTCTGTTACATTTTTTTTCTTGTTCTAGAAGTTAGGACATGGGCCTATTTATTTCCACAAAAATGTTCTGTAACTTACACCCTCTGTATTCACATATACAACTTCATCCCAGTTGCATTAAAGGTGTCACCTAGAGAGAAAGGACCTTGTCTTGCCCAGGTTTAAAATGTGTTGAGGAAATAATGAAAAAGGATAGCATATTCCTGTTAATCTGTACCACTCTATGGTCTTTATATAAGTTACTAAATGTAAGACATTATTAAAAAACAATAATTGTAATATGGACTGATGTTACTTAAAATGTAAAGTTGAAAATAAGAAATGAAGGAAAGAGTTGAGCGTGGTGGCACATGCTTTTAATACCAGCACTTGGGAGGCTGAGGCAGGAGGATTGTTGTGAGTTTGAGACCATCCTGGGCTACAAAGTGAGTTCAAGGCCAGCCTGAACTGCATAGTGAGACCCTGTCTCAAAAAATAGGGCCAGGGATTTAGCTCAGTGGTGTAAGTGGCTGCCTGGTAGGTGAGAGGTTGGGAGTTTGATCCCTGGTACCAAAAAAAAAAAAAAAAAAAAAAAAAAAAAAAAAAAAAAAAAAAAAAAAAAAAAAAAAAAAGAAAGAAAGAAAGAAAAGAAATGAAGCAAAGCAAGTATAATGTGTAAATGAAACTTTTGTCAAAAGCTCTTTCATCTTTTTATTTTATAAGTTTCTACAGTTTCTTCTATTATAAATGAGAAATCTCATTTCCTTGCCTTAAAAACACAATTCTATAAAAAGTGACTAGATTATCAACCTGAATTACTATTATTTTCTTTAAGGTCAGTATTTAAAGACAGCCAGGGAAATGTGGACAGAGACTCAAGATTTTCACCATTGTATAGACAAGAAAGTAGCAAGATTTCAACTGAGGACCTCCTGAAACTAGTGTCGGACTACAGACGGTATGATTTTGGGAAGCTCTTGAAATTGACATTGTCAGCCACATTGCCACCTTTGTTCTCACTCCATGACAATATCTGAGTTTCAAATGTCCAAACTCCACTGGAGATGGATGCTTCCAGGTAACTTTGTATGTGCCCAAATGGTGCCACACCATCAATTTGCTCAATCATAAGAAAAAGTATGAAGGGATTTGTAGTTGTGTAAGATGAACCACAGCATTCAATATATTGCCTGAAATAGCAACACTGCCTACTTTACTCTGGAGTTCCCAATTTAAGCACAACAGGGGAGGAAAGTGTGTCTTCTACACATAGCATCATCTAGACAAGGTCAGCTGGGGCTGGAGAATCCACTTGCACAAGGGCTTATTTAATTAATGGCCTATTGGTGCTGCTGGGCTGGGAGCTCAGCTGTGCCTGTGGGCTGTGACCTCGGTTCTTTCCATGGGAGTCTCTCCTAGACATGCTTTGACTCTCTTCTGGCTGGATTGCTAAATTCTAAGAATTAAGTGTCCTCAGGGATAGGAAATGACCACTGCCCATTTCTTAAGACCTGGGCCTGGAAACTGTTACAGTGCCATTTCTGCCATACCCAAATATCAGTCTGCCACAGAAGCTGAATTTGAAGGAAAAGAACACAGACAGTTCTCAAAAGAAGTTTTAAGGAATTTTAGGACCATGTTTCAAAATTGCAGGGAACAATTAATTTGCTATGAAGATAATCAATTATGTTATTTCTGTCATTCAAATACTTCAGAAGAGATAACAAGATTATTGCCAAGAGAAGAAAAATATAAAAACCATACATTTTTAAATGAATCACAATACATCAACATCTGAAGACAGGCCTTTCATTAGGCTACTTATCTTAAACTGTTAGTCCCTAATATATACAGTATTATTGTACCCTTTCCAAATATTACTTGTCCGCCTCTCTCACCTAAAAACAGTACTCTCCTACCAATTAACTTTGTTTAGTAGAAGCAAAAATGATACAATGCCACAAGATAAGCATCATTCCTGTTTTCCGTAACATCAAGAGATGATACATCTATCTCTAGAGGAGGAGCTCTCCTTTTGTTGTTTTTATTCTGGTAAAACATAAATTTTATTTTATTTATTTATTTATTTATTTTGCGGCACCGGGGGTTGAACTCACAACCTCACACCTGCCAGACAGGCACTTAAGCCACTGAGCCAAACTCCCAGCCCTGGTTTTTTTTTGAGGCAGGGTCACACTGTGTAGCTCAGGCCAGCCTTGCGCTTGTGTTGTAGCCCAAGTCGGCCTCAAACTCACAATGCTCCTCCTACCTCAGCCTCCCAAGTGCTGGGATTAAAGGCGTGCGCCACCATGCCCGGCTCTAAAACATAAATTTTAGAAAGGAAAGAAAGATGAAAAGTAAAATCTTGGAAGAGGCCCTGAACCAATCTGACTTCTCCCAACAGGAGGAGATCTTATTCCTCTTTAGTCATCCAACACCCTTACCAAACACCTCTACCACTGTGTAAATAAGGGTACCAAAGCTCCTAGTGAAAATTAAGAGTTGCTTTCTGCCAGTGCACAGAAGCATGAAACAATGTGAGCCAAAGGAGTAGGCGAAAGGGTTTTGAGTGTTCTGATATAATCCAGAGGAAAACAGCCTCTCACAAAATTCACTTATCAGTGAATGGCAAAGAAGGTCGTCACCATGGCAATTAAAAGGCATCTAGAATGTACAGTGCAATACTGATGCTTTTGTTACTTCTCTTTCGTTGTTGGAACAAAATACTTGACACCCAAAATTAAGGAAGGAAAAGTTTATTTAGCTCACTGTTTGTGGAAGTTTCAGTTCATAATCAGCAGGCTCCAAGGCAGGTGCCTTTGTACAGTGAGAACAGTTCAAGGTGACAGAAGACAGCAAAAGCCACAAGAGTAAAAGGGAGGAGCAAGCCTGTTTCTCTCCTTTATAATGTATGCAGGCTACCCACCCACAGCATCTCTATGGCTTCCTCTTGCTCTGACTCAGGATATTTACAAACCGAGTACCATGGCACCCTGCTGAGTCACTTAGTTAAATCTGTAAACTTCTCAAGTTGACACAATGAACAACATCCTAGAGGGGTAAAGGCCTGTCCTCTGCACACTAAAATGTAGAACTGCGGTGTTACTTAGTTAAGCTTCCAGACTTCTCAACTTGACACAATGTATCAACCATTACAACTGACATTACAGTATTTCAGGGAAGTTTCCCACCTTAACACATTTAGTCTCAGTGGTGTGCAGATAAATATTTAACAACTGACTCTAGAGGGAAAAATGAATTAGTACTGATCAAGTCAATGTCATGTGAATTCTGCCATTGATAATTTTAAGCTGCTAATGAGATTTCATTGAAAATAGGACTGAGAAGAGATGTGTAAACCATTAAAAAGCATGTCTATCACACAATTAGACATAAACAACCTCAAGAATATGGGTAATCTTATAAATAAAATAATTAGCAAGTAATGAATGTTGAGTCCTTATGTTGTGTTTAGTGTAATTTGTTTAATGTTAAATTTATATAACTTAATTATTAATGCTAGTTGAGTTTAACAATTGGCATAGAAAATTCCTGAAAATATAACTGTCAGTTTTTCTCAAACTGGGAAGAGGTGGCCTTGAATTGCCACTATAAGTATTCTACTTTTCAAAGTAGATTTTCTCAAGGGAATAACACTTAAAATTGTTATCAGCAATTTCCACACTACTACAAAGAAATTTTGTTGGGATAAGTTTTAGTAAAGAGGGAGAAAAGGAACTGAATGGGCTCCAGAGTCAGGGAATGAATGTAGGTGAGAGAGATGGGGAAGGAATGTGGGCCCACATCCATGTACGAGGCAGGGAAAAGCTTGTTTGTTAATTAAGAGGAAAAATATCAGCCCAGTAATTGTACCAAAGAACATCTTGCTCTCAATACTTAACATTCATCATATAAATCATTTTGTTTAAGCCAATTTAAAACCCTTTTGTGTTAACCAAACTATAAGATTTACTATCACAGTTGTTTGGCCATTTGTATAAGCAATATCTGAAGCTGGAAAAAAATAAATTTAAAGTATTCCTCAGAATATCCGTAATGGACTCCCCTGTGATTTTTATTTGCAGTACCTCATAAATTTCAGTTTCCCAAATTAAAGAGAAATCTCCTTAGATGATTTAGGGTTTACTGCATACTTTTCACAAAACTCAGAATTATAGTAGAATTTTTTTCCTTGAAAATGAAAATAATTGTGTGTGTGTGTGTGTGTGTGTGTGTGTGTGTGTGTGTTGCTGTACTTTCACAGAGCTGACCGAATCAGCAAAATGCAGACCATTCCGGGGAGCCTGGATATCGCCGTGGACAATGTTCCTTTGGAGCATCCAAGTATGATGCTGACCTCATGATTCAGTTACAGGGTTCTGAACATTCAGTGAAGTTTTTTGTTCGCTTGCTTGGTTAATTGATCGATTAAGCTTTTGCAGTTTGTTTTGTTTTGTCCAAAGTGGAAATTCATTATGGCAATGGAATTTTTCATAGGGCTTCTTAGTTCTTCCTTTAAACAATCAGTACTGTTAGGAAGACTACATTCTGGGTAGCAGAACATTTATCTGATATGTGTGAATCAGTGATGAATAGTCAGCAAGGTATTAAATTGTATCATTTAGTCCTTAAAACCCTGCAGTAAAGTCAGATTCAGTTAGCTGAATTAACAGTGGCCCATCAAGGGGAGCATATATATTCCATCCAGTTCTCTGACTCAAAGTACAGGCTGATTCAATCATACTGTATAGCCAGAGGGCTGTTTGGAACCCTGAGTGTAACCCCCCAAGCAGCAAGCAAAGATTACAGTGAAAATATTGCTAGATTGTGTTCCTACACAGATACACAGAGAGGATCTATGTTTCTTAACATATCCTCAAAACTCCTGCTTAGGTAGAGAAAAAATTAGCATTTTAAAAGCTTTTACTAGTCCACACTGGAAAGTTTCAGAATTCAGAACAAGTCCAGGCTTTTTATAGTGAACGACAGACAGCCAGGGAAAGAGTTGTTACCACAGGATATTTGGGTTGCCACTAGCACTCCTAAGTTTTCCTTTTTTATAATTTCCACAAAGCATTTTAATGTGAAATATAATGAACATTCTAAGTTAAGCCCTGACTCCAAATCACTTTATATTGATTGGTATGAAAAAGCAGAAGATAAACTAAGCCATTTTCTCTACTTAACTTGAGAAATTGGGGCTTTTATTACATATGGAAAAGAAAAACAACAGAAGAGCATGCTAAATATTCTCTTTGAAACAGTGGTAGGACAGAAGAGAAAGCTAAACAACAGAAGAGAAAGCTAAATATTCTCTTTGAAACAGTGGTAGGACATTAGCAAAATTCAAACATAAAATAAAATATTATGCTTGATTTAGGGAAAAGTTGTACTCTGACTCCCAAGCACATGTAGCCAGTCTTTGTGCTTTATTGAATACAGGAAGATTCCCACTGGGCTAAAGGACAGTAGACAGCCTTGCTATCTTTTATTCCTACAGCTGAAGACTTCAAACTATTTAGTGACAAGTCTGATATGTAAATTCCTACTGATCTCTCTTTTTTCTTAAGCTATTCCTGCAAAGTTATACTTTGAAATTTTATAAAAATTGAAGAGAAATATAGAATATCTCATAACAAATAATGTCAAGAAGGCTCCAAGACCTCACTGTGAAATCATTCCACAGAGCAAAATTAGTATGAATCTATCTGGTACTATCAATAATAAATCTAACAGGCAATTTTTTCTGTCATGTATCTGTACTTGAATTATTTATATTAGTAATAACAAACATCAGTGGGTTACTTCCTATTTTATAATATCTAGTTAATATATGCAGAGGATCATTAGCTAAAATTTACTTTTTAAATGAAACAATACAAAAATAGTTGTAAATGCATCTAAAAGATGCACTTGCTTTTTAGACATGAGTTTGCTATTATATTTGTATTTCATCTACTTATCATGCCTACATCTTACAATTTTTTATCCTAGCATCACACAACATCATTTGGTACACAGTAGAAATTTTATATTTTGAGCGCATTTGTTTTAAAATATGTGAAGTATTGTTCACTTGTTAAAAGAGCCATATTAAATGACAAACTCTTATTTTCTGATTTTTTAAGACTGTGTAACATCGTCCTTTATCCCTGTCAAGCCTTTCGACGTGATGGCTCAATCAGAACCCACAGTGGAGGTGGAAGAATTTATTTATGACTCAACAAAGCACTGCCGTCCTTACAGAGTATACAAAAATCAAATTTACATTTACCCCAAACACCTCAAATATGATAGCCAGAAATGTTTCAACAAGGTACGCGATCAGCTTCTGAGGTACCATCTTCTCTCTTCACCACACACAAGGCGGTTCAAATACAACTCCAAATTACTGGCCAGCATTTCAAATAGCAAATCATTTGGGGAAGAAAATAAGGAGCCACACGGCCCATCTTAGAATTGTGTTAAGATACACAGTTCAGAAACATATTACTAATCCTGTCTGAAATCGGGCCTAAATGAATCTTATTTAGACCGTTTTTTTAGTTTCTTATAATATTCTGAAAATAGCATGCCTAGCCCTTTCAATACAAGCTTTTTCTTTCTTTTGAAAGCTTTGCAAATCCTTCTGCTATTTCTAAGCACTGTGCATAATGTCACAAGAAAATGTTGGTTATTCTACGTTTTCCAGATTTAATTAGAAGCTACTTATTTTAGGCACTTAGATTGTTTTCGGGTGTTGTTGAAGAAGAAATTGCAATTTCCATTTTCCCCCACTGTCATTTCAGGCACGAAATATAACTGTGTGCATTGAATTCAAAAATTCTGACGAAGAAGGTGCCACGCCGGTAAAGGTAAGCCGTGTCCGTGGGGGACAGGGAGTGAGGAAGGGGTGGAGGCGTTGGCATTCTGTGTTACTGGCAGGCTTTTAATGTGAGCGTGGTTGAAAGAGGAACAATTTGATACATTTGCTTTTGATTTTCTGAAATGTACCTGATTTAATAGGCATTATTAACAAAAGCTGTTAGGAATGCCAGTCTTGTAGCCCTCTTAGCTTTTCACGATTTGGAAAAAAGGAAACCATTCTAATGTGAAATAAATGCAGAGATTTCCCCTCTGAAAGAAGCTGCCCTTTGAAAAAATTAACCGGGGTCTCTGTTCTTTCTGTGTCATCTGAAATGCCACCTCCTGGGCACCCTCTGTGTGCTCTGGAGCAGCCCTGGGGCCTCATGGCTCATGCAGTGACCTGGGAGAGTCTTGCGTTTATGGACAGTGTGTGTCCCCCAGTGCCCCAGGGATTGGAAAACAGCACTGGGAATTCAGTCCCAGATGTCGATCACATGATTTAATAACATCAATAAAACCACGAGGTTTGTATGAATGATTTTACCTTACAAAACTGCAACTGAAAGGCATTTTTTAGAGTTCACATGTGATACGTACTCTTTATTTTAAAGGGTTCAAACAACATAAAATACCCTATAAAAAATCGCGGGGAAATTGTTTTCAGAGGGCCTGCTGCCACATATTCCCAATGTCACTGAATCAGAGAAAGGAGATAGTAAAAGGCAAAGCTAATTTGCAATGCCACCATCGTCTGAGACAGTGTCCTAAAATAATCTATCAGGTGCAAATCATGTCCTCTGATATATGCTACCAAAAGGTTTGTAGTATTTTGTAGTAGTATTCAGAAGAAATGACTAGTTAGAGAATAAGTGAGTCACACAGCGGAAAGAGAAAGAATTCTTCAAAATCATCTTAGCCACTGTCATTGTCCACAGACACCAACCTCCTCAAAAGCATTAATGTAAGGAGAGAGAATTAAGTGAAATATAATTGTCAAACAAGGACAGTCAGCAGACATACTTGACCTCATAGATTAGTTTTTATGCAAAAATTTCTAGGAAAGCAGAATAATCATAGGCATGTAAGTCACATGTTTCACTGGCTTCTAAACACCATACAGAGATACAGCAAGGTCAGATGCCAGACTCCAGAAAAAGGATCTGAGCTTTAGGCTAAAAGCTTTTAAAATGCATCACTAGAAAGTGCCATGTCCCCTCCCTGGCTTGATTAGGGCTGGGGTAGCTTAGCATTGTCATGTACTGGAGCCTGGAGCCAGACCTGCCCCGCCAGCTCAGCCTAACCAGGAGGAAGCTGCAGTGCTCAGGACGGGGATCCAGATATTCATTGTCATCACCCAAGACCTTAACTCTGGACCAGAGCTGGTACCATAACCGCTTCTGGAAGTCACTCTGCAGGAATCAGTCTTGAACAAGTTACTCTTACCTTATAATCAAAGGTCAAGTTTTTGGCTCTGACGTAATTCCTGTTAAGATGAATAAAAACTTCCAGATCTCCAGCATGTCGCTGTATAATAAGTGCAGGGCAGCACACCTTGCTATTGGTAACTGAAGGGGCATGACTATATTTTTTTAACTATTTCAGAAACACATAATTATCCCCCTCATACCTTTTTACACAGTGCATATATGGAAAACCTGGAGGGTCCCTCTTCACCTCAGCCGCCTACACAGCAGTTCTGCACCATTCCCAGAACCCAGATTTCTCCGATGAGGTAAGGGTCAGATCTGCACTGCCTGAGCAGCTCTTAAAGAGGAGGGGTGAGAGGGCTCAATCAACACTCTCTGTAGATCACACCTCAGACCAAGAGCAGGCCTTGGCAGGTATGTGCTTACCAAGATTTCTAAATGCCACCAACTGTGTTGCTCCTTCAGTGTGTAACAAATTCACACATTTGAGCACAGGATTGATTTTTCACTGTTTCGTATTTTTCCAAGGATACTGTTTTTTTCATTTGTTTCACTGGTCAGTATAATAAAGGTAATGCTAAATAACCTTACCAACCATGGCAGCATTTTATGTCATAATGGAAAGAACCAAGGGCTCGGGCGTGAGCTAACACCATCCTTTATAACCTGCATGAACTCGCACTCAACTCATCATGGCAAGAGCATGTCCCGCCCTGGCAACCTGAGATCACCGCAGTATGTGCCAAGCACCAAGTTATATTCCACGTGCACATCATCTCATTTACTTCCCAGAGCAGTCCTTACCAGTGGCTATTATTATTACTTCCTATCATGAAAGAGGAGTCAGGTGGCTTTGCCAAAAACACATAACTAGTAAGTGACAATCAGAATTCAAAACAGACCATGTGGTAACTCCAAACCACTCCGCTTCAACACATATAAAAACATCATTGGATCAATGGCAAATTACTATACACATGTTAGCTTCTATAATAAG
>RJWM01019878.1:0-38166 GCA_004363535.1 Dasyprocta punctata | reverse complement strand
GGTGCATCCTCAGTTCTAGTACTCTGTGCCCAGGGAGCAGAAACAAAAGTAGTAGAAACATGGTAACTGGGGTTGCACCCTGGAGATTAATATTAGAGTCCTGTGGGCTGATCACAGGGGCTGGGAATTGTGAGCTGGATAGACACTCCAGTGCATGTCTATGTAACTGAAAATTTCAGTGCATGATTGAACAACTCTCTTCCTCATTTCCTTGTACAATCTAAACTCTTAAAAGACAAATATTCCTTTTGCACGAAAGCGATTTTATCCAGGGTTGCTTCAACATGCATATACACTTTCCTTATTAACACAATGAGATATATCGTCCCAGTCAAAAGCACTAATTTTATCTAAAATGAGTTTCTAATGGAGTCTGAGTTGACCATCCCCTTACTACTTTGGCTTTAAAAGTCAGTGGTTTGGGGATTGAATGGAGAAAAGGCTCACGTATGTTACTCAGCTATTGTTACAGTAAGGCCATGTAATAAGCCCCCAGATTTTGGGGAATTACAGCAATGTAGGTTTCTTTTTCTGAGTCACATGTCTGTAGGGTTTTAGGTTTGGCTGATTTTGGCTGAGTTTGGCTGGATTTGGGTCTGTTCCTTCCAGGACCTGGGCTTAAGGGGAAGAGGCCACTGGGGTTTGCTTTTCTCAGGCAGTAGCCTGTGTGGAAACATGTGCTACTTCTGAGGGCCTGGCCTTGTAAGGAGGATCTCTTCCTTGCACCAACATCCTATTGTTTAAAGCAGAGATAAGACCAAGCTTAAAAAATCTCAAATTTATTTCAGGCTCATGTGATAGTGGGAGAGACTAATAATGGGTAACAAAAATCTTATTTACAAGCAGTTCTAAATGGCTTACATGATTTCCATAAATTTTTAGCTTTCAAGTTCAAGTTCAAATTTTTTAGCTTGGAATGCAAGGTTGTTTGGTATGCAAATAGCTCTGACAGATCTCTCCAGCTTTGGTTTCTTCTGAATTTGCCCTTATATATGCAGTTTGCCTCCCATCAAATCGAATCTCTGCTGAACATAGCATGTTGATCCATATCTTTCCATGTGCTGTTCTTTCTCACTCTCATCTCCTTCTTTAGTTAATTCTAAAAAACTGAGGTCAAGGAAAACCCTCACTGTGGGAGCCCTGTGTGATTCAACAGAGCTCACACTGATGTGCCTTCTCTGTACTTTGTGGCTTCCTCTAGCATTGTACTGAGTAGACTTGTTACAGGCAACTTAGTTAGATAGAAATATCATAGGCATGGGCGTGGTGGCGCATGCCTTTAATCCCAGCACTCAGGAGGCTGAGGTAGGAGGAGCGTTGTGAGTTCGAGGCTGGCTTGGGCTACAATGTGAGCACAAGGCTGGCCTGAGCTACATAGTGCGACCCTGCCTCAAAAAACTAGGGTTGGGAGTTTGGCTCAATGGCTTAAGTGCTTGACTGGCAGGTGCAAAGTTGTGAGTTTGATCCCCGGTACTGAAAAAAAAAAAAAAAAAAGAAAAGAAATATCATAGGCAGTCAGATAGAGCTGGTACTTCAAAGGAGCCAGTGCAGAAGGCCATATATCTTGCAGCTGTGGGGGAGACAGACACCTCCCGCTGTGGGCCAGATCTCAAGACAAAAGATAAATCAAACGCACCCACATACTTCTAAGGATATGCATCAGGAATTGATATTCTAACTAGGTCTCTATCACCCTGAGGAAGCCAGGAGTCACCATTTTAACCTCCTATAGGAAGAATCATTGCTGTTAAGCATGCCAGCTTGCTACCTGACTCACTTACCCATTTGTCCCCTGTTTAATCAATTTTACCTGAGCTGTTAATCTTACTGGTTGACCGTAGTTTTGTCCCACCCCATGCACATCTGGTGAGTTCCCATGTTTTTCCCACCTTAGACCTGCCTCATTTTGTGGTTTTACTCTATGAAAGTCCCTAGAAAAGACAGAGCCTTTGACAACCCACTCGGGACCCCTTCTGTCTCTCTCTCAGACAGAAGCTTTCTTTCTGTCAATATATTCTGCTCTTAACCTCTATTGTTTCTAAAATGCATTTTTCAATTTTAGAGAACATGAACTTGTACTGGATATCTAGTAGGTTGGGAGTTTCGTTCCCATATGTCAGTCTATGTTATATTGTTGCTTCAACTGTGTACTTTCAAATAGAACTGGAACTTCGAGGGCTCTGACATAACTGTATGTTCCTAGTATCTAGCACATTACCTGGCTCTTAGTAGTTACAAAATCTACATCTGTGAAAGGAAAGGAGAAGAATGAAAAAATCAGAATGTAAAAGAGAGGAAGGGCAGGAAAGCAGAAAGAAAGAAGGAAGGGCAAGGTCATAACTGTGGGGCAACTCATTCACTGGATGCATGCAGGAAACTTTTAATAGGTACACCTTAGTTCTGCAGTTAAAAATGGTAGAATTTAATTAGCATACCATTGCTTGCTCAGTCTTATAGATATTATCCTTCATTTAGATGGAGCATCCAGGTATTTAATACTATAAGCACATGCTCAGATCCTAAATCCTTTTCCAAAACCAAGCGGGCCCTTCCTTACTTACCTCCTGGTAAATATTTCATGGCTACTATCGTCCCAGACAGTGTCTGCCTGAACGGGGGCGGGTTTAATTATCCAGAGAGCACTCTCACCCTGTCATTGACGGATTTAACTTGAGTATCTCCAGGACCCCTAGTAGAATGCTAATGAGAAAATGGGGACTTAGTTGTTATTAGGTCATTTTCATATTGGAAAAACAAAGGGTGATGAATAGCACCAGGGCTGTGTTCCTCCATATTCCAGGCATGTATCAAAAGGAGTTCATCTTTATCTGAGCACTCATGCCAACGTTCTCCAGAGCCCAAGTAACTGCATGACACATCATGGTAAATAACTTCTTTAAAAAGAATATACCGGCTTGTTTTAGAATGTGTGTGGGGTTTAAAAATAGGTGCAGAGTTTGACACACACCTGATTGCCTCTGAGCTGAAATCCAAAGCGTCTAGCATTGCAGCCTCTTTTGGGGACAGTTCCTCCTTGTCTCACCTCTTGTCCCTGGGTACTCAAGGCTGCAGTTAGGTCTACAGAGGCAGTGTCCAATTACTCAGAATATCTGCCTCTCTCCTGGCAAGGACTTCCACTCTCTGACTTCTGAAGATGATGGATGGCACTTTTTGTAAAATGCGATTTCTCTGAATTGGGAGGCTGAGTCTGGGAAAGGGAAGGACAAGGTTCCCTCAGGATGCCTTAACTGAGAATGTGACTGGCTGAAGTCAAGAGGCCACTAAGCCGGATGGATCTGCAACTGCAATGAGATTTTATCAGAAACCAGCAAGGACAGTGTTGCTCAGGGGCATGTTGACTGCAATTTACACTCAAGTGAGAAACTCTGGTGGTTACTTCAGTGTGAATTTCTGTCCCCCTTGTGATTTTAACTTGGAAGATGATAAGGGCCTGGCCGCCAAGTATTGTGAGCATGTGTTGTCACATGCCCTCCCAGGGAAACACAAGGGAGTGGAAAGTTGCAGAGATGCCTGTCAACACACAATGAGCAGTGAAAATCAATGAGAGGAAAATGGTCCATTTTTGCTTCATTGATTTTTGCTGGTCAATGAATCCTCTTCGTTTTATGTACCCCTTCTTTCAATATTTTTCCCCTGTTGGACACATCTTAATGTTACTCCTCTACATTAAGCACAGAACTGAGAGTGACAGTTTCTTTAGTCACATGGACTTGTTACTGGTGGCAACGTGTCAGGCGTGGAGAGGAGCTCAGTGAGATAAGACCAAAGAGTGGGTCCTGTGGAAAGGATAGATGGGAGAAATGATATTAGAATTAATTGGATTAGCTTAGCAATCACAATGATTATGTCCAAATGATGATGAAAATGTTTAAAAAAGAATGGTAACAGTTTCCCTTGATGAAGAATTATAAAATCCTGGGAAGAAAGTATTGTCAAATCTCTGTGGATCAGTGATAGGATTTAGGAGGGATTCTTGAAATACACAAAATTCTTGCATTGATGCTTCTGTCTTAGTTACTTTTTAATCATTGCTGAGACAAAATACCTGATGCCCAAAATTAGGAAAGGAAAGGTTTATTTCTTACAGTTCTCTGGGGTTTCAGTCCATACTTAGTTGGCTCCAAGGGAGCACAGCATGGCAGGGCAGCCATTCATGGTGGCTGCCAAACCGCAAGGCAAATTGGTGAGAGAATGAGAGGAGAGAGAGAGAGAGAAAGAGAGAGAGAGAGAGAGAAAGAGAAGACCTGCATTCCTCTTGCCCTTACACTATGTGTTGGCTCCACCCCGGGCAGGTGCAGCATTCACATCACCAATCCCAGCGCCACACAACAGACCAATCACAAACGCCAGACTCAGCCCTGTCCATGCCATGATTACATGAGACTTTGTGTGTGGCGGGGGGACCAGGATCAAATCCATACAGCTTTTGTAAGAATGTAAAGAAAAATAGCATTTAGTATACCATAAGTTAAACATTTGGAGTACTCTGCTTGCTAGCAGTCATTAGACTAGGTGGAAAAAATTTTTTGGCAACAATGAAGGAACATCAAAGAAAACAAAAAACATGACCTCTCTGGAATGTTTGCCCCGGAGAGAGTTGTTTATATGGGAAAAGGATCAGCAGAAATGTGCTATCTCTAGCTAGATTTGTTTTAGTTATTGCTTTCAAATAATCTTTAGTTATTGCTTTTGATATTTTAAATTTAAAATTAAGGCACTGAAGTTTTTAAGAAACTGCAGAAGAACAGCTAGAAGCTGAATGCCATGCTGAGATAACTTAAAACCTTATTTTGCCTATTGATTGGCTATTAAAGATACTACTTTATGAAAAAAACAGATGAGAATTAAAAGCATGCCTCCAGGTAGAAAAAGCAAAATTCGAAGCCAAAATGCAACTTACAATCTCGGCAAGGTTATTTTTTAAAAATTTCTAAATAGACCTTTGATTTTGTATTTTGTGTTTGGACATTTCTGCTATGATGCCAATGAAGAATCATGGGCATTCATGGTTTACCATTATATTGAATTTTCTGAGCTGTTTTTACTCTTTAGTCTTCTGGTTCTAGACCAGGAAGATGGGCAATGACTTAGAAGCCTGCTTCACAATCTAAGCAATGGCTTGTATTGGTAAAGAATGTTATAAGGCATACAGACCAGGCATGACGGCAGGGTGATGGCAACTATTAAAATAGGCCGCACAAATTCCACATTTTTTCCTTAAGGCTTTGGGTACAAATACAAGCAAAATAGTTGAATTGCTTGATAATAAATATGTAATGTGTCTTCAAGCCGTTTTTCATAAGTTTTGTTTTATTTCTCTAGAAACTTCTGCCTGCCCCTTGACCATCAGCAGTTGGTTAAGGCTCACATCAGCAGAAGCTATTTGGCTGGAATTCAGCCCTGAGAAAATAGCTGCATTACATAGCAACCAGTATTGCAAAGGAAAAACCATTTCAGAGTGCTCTGATTTTCTTTTTGTACATGGTTTATACTCGTTAATTTGGGATTTAGTTCATCCAACACTAGTCACAGAGGAAAAAAAAAACCAGCTGAAAACATTGTAACTTTTTTTAAATTTTTAAAATTTTTTTATTTTTATTTTTTTATGTCCCCTGGTAAACCAAGTAAGTTAGCACAGTAGGACAAACAGATAGCTGTGGCCAGATGCCAAAATGATGAGTTCACGAGTCGAAATGAGACTTAGGATAATTAACTTAACCTCATCCAAAATCCTCCTATGGCAAAAGGACGACCTGTAAGAAGAGCCATTGAAACAAAGAAACAAAGCACCCTGGCCTCTCAGTTTTCACATTCAGTTCACTTTAGAGGGACATAGGCTCACCTGCAAAGGTGCACAGATACTTTGGCAGCCGGTCGACTTGTACATACTTGAAGAGAAAAACAACACCTGAAAATAAAAAGTAGCTATGCTTATGCTGAAAGGGAGGAATGTACACATTCACAGCTGGTGAAAGCTGTTAAACGTAAGGAATAAATCCAATGCAGACATGATAAAAAGAGGCAATCTTCATATTTGCTGGAGCCTTAAGACTCCAGGAGCACAGATAATTAGGTTAATTTCTCTTGACAGTTTCTTTGGATCCCTAGACATATCCCATGGATGGGTTGCTAGAAGAGACAGAGAAGTGAGATTTAAATCATTCCTTGAGACAGTTTACTACCTGTGGTGACATTAGATCTTGTGAATGTTGCCAAGTGTTGCTCACTTGGACAGGATATATTTGTGCCATAGTGTCTTGAATCATACAAAGAGAAATATATTTGTGCTGCTAATGATGGGAAGCTAATCCCTGAGGAAAAGCTGATATCAAAACCTGGTGAAGTGGAGCTGAGGATGACAACGTCTTGATTTGATAGTGTCCTTGAGTTCCTCTAAATAATTCAGAGCATTTCACATAGAGGAAGGACTAGAGAAAATTGTTAGGAAGAATTTCATGGAAGTCAGAGCTATTTAATATTGGATGTGAGTTCATGAGAAGCTAATTAGTCTTCAATTTCCTATGTGTATTGCTTTTTTAAAAAATCAACTTATGTTCAAACACTGGTCACTGTCTTAGTTATTTTCTCTTTCCTGAGAAAAAGTACCTATCACACAAAGTTAAATGAGGAAAGGCTGATTTTAGCTCAGTTTAAAGATTTTAGTCCATAGTCAACTGGCTCCAAGCCAGGGCAGCATGGCAGAGAGGCTTTGAAGAAAAGAACAGTCCATGGGAGGGTAGGCAGGAGGCAGGAAGCAGCAGCAGCCTGCCTCCCATCTTTCTTTTTATTCCATTTGGATTACAAGCCCAATGGTTGGTGCCACCAGCACCCAGAATGAGGCTTCCCATTACCCATACCCTGAACAATGCTAAGCAGTCCGTGGACTAATCCAGTTATCACAACCTTAATCCATGAGGCTTTGGAGGGACATCTAGATAAAGGCTATAACAGCCACACAGCATTTTTTTTTTTTACTGTCCTTATGAAAACCCAGAGATTAAAAAAGGTCAAACTCCTCCTGCACTCTCCCCCATTATATTCTAACTAGCACTAATTGCATGGTAAAAACTTGGAATCCCTGACCAGGATGATCTCCACTACACTACTGATTCACTTAGTACAGAAGACAATGTGCCTTTTGGATGTGGAGAACAGGACATGTGAGGAAGAGAAGAGCATGAAAAGACATTGCATTTTGGTCATTGGACCCCTGTAGGAATGACAATGGCAATGAACAAAAGCAAAAATTACAAATTACTATACCCTTTCACAGGTGACCATAGTCTATGCTTTGTTGATACTTATGAGACTTTCAGGTTAAAGAGATAAATACATATATGTATTTGTAGGATCAGATTCTTAGACTATGAGAACTGACATCTGTGGGTGCCTTATCTTTGGTTCAGTCTAAGGGTGACTAATTTCTGTGACTAAAAAGCAAACCTCATATATGCTGAAAATGAAATTCTTTTTTTTTTTTTTTTTTTTTTGCGGCCCCGGGGATTGAACTCACAACCTTGCACCTGCCAGGGCAGGCGCTTAAGGCACTGAGCCAAAGTCCCGGCCCTGGCTTTTTGAGGCAGGGTCACACTATGTAGCTCAGGCCGGCCTTACGCTCACGTTGTAGCCCAAGCCGGCCTCGAACTCACAACGCTCCACCTACCTCAGCCTCCGGAGTGCTGGGATTAAAGGCGTGCGCCACCATGCCCGGCTGAAAATGAAATTTTATATCACTCATTTGCTGTATGGTTTGTTAAAGATGAAAAGAAAAAAAAAACTTTGTCTGAGTAGCACAGAGAACAAAGAACGAAGAAAGGGAACTAACTTTTCCTCTAAGATATTTTAACCTAATTAGGTATGGCTAGTAGTTTGTAACCAATTAATATTTTCTCAGAGAAAAAACAAATAGTACCTAGCTCAGTGCCCCAGGCCTAGAACGGTGGGTGCCCAATTGATATGTGTTGATTGCATAATGAATTTGAACATTTGAGAACTGGAATTAAGACTTAGTCTTTAAAATGAAGACAAATAGATCACTCAGCTTTATTTGTGTTCATGAACTACCTGCTTCTTTTTGACCAGAGGTTTAAAAAGGGAAATGTGCAGAGAAGAGTTTTAAGGATGTCAAGAAAAGAGAACATGGAGAAGAAAGAGAATAGTGGTGAACAGTCCTAAGCATCAACAATGGGAGAAATGAATGTATGAATAGCATAAAAATTGGTGTATTTAGAGAAATGTAAAGAATGAGAACAGAGGAAGCTGCCAGGGGAGCTGAGCAGGAATCACTGTCCCTCACTGAGTCTACTCCAATGGTCTACTTTGTTACTGCTCAAAATTAAATCTGATCTGACTTTCAAGTAAGTGCATTTCCATCATGCCATTGGACTAGTTTTTTACATGGCCAATAATAATGATGATGATAATAATGTTAATATATTATCATTTATGTTTAGCACTTGCTTTGTGCTTCTCACCCTGTGTACGCTTTATGTTCACAACTCCAGTTTTTACAAGCACTCCAGAAGGGAGATGTGATTACTCCCATTTTACAAATGAGATTGGAGTGATAAGAAAGATTAAGTTACTTGTGGGGACACACCATTTCAAAGTGGTAGGGGGAGAAGAATTAAAGGCAGATTGATTAGAATCTGGAGTCCTTTCTTGGTCCTTCTGTTTTATTTGTTTGTAACAACTGAGAAGGAAAACAAGAGGAAAAGCACATTAGATTTAGGTAGCCATTCATTCATCCATCCATCTGTTCATTCATTCATCCATCCATCCATCCATTCATTCATTCTTACATAGATTCATTTGTACACCCATTCATCTGTTCATTCATTCATTCATTCATCCATCCATCCATCCATCCATCTATCCATCCATCCATCAATTTATTTGAAAAATACTTACTAACAGTTTATACTGTGTGCTGAGCATTAAGGATGGAATGATAATTAGAAAAACAGTTCCTGTGTCAAGAGGCTCTCTCTCTGGCAATGAACTATCAATGAGGCTCTCGTATACCCTGAAGTAGTGACCATTAATAGGAGTGAGCAGAGGCTGGCCTGAAACATCAGTATTGTCTTTGCAAGTCGGGAGAGGGGGTGTTTGTTCAAATAAATGTTTAGGGAATTACCTAGGGAAAATTGAGCAAAGCGAAAAACAGTGTGCCAGGAAAAGAGTGCAATGAATCTATCCTTTGGTAGTTCCAGGAAAATCAGATAACATATATGAGCGAAGCACAGCAATTGAAATGTCAAGAGGCAAGAGTGAAAAGGTAAATGGAAATAACATTGAAGGCCACAGGAAGAGTTTGCATTTGATGGGAAACCATTGAATGATTTTAGGCAAAGTAATGAAAAGTTCCAATTTAAACTGTAAAGTGATAACTCCGGCCATACAGGAAAATGGATTAGACTGGATTAAGACTAGAGGCAGGGAGACTTGCTCCATCAATATAGGTAGGAGGGAATGGTTACCTGATTTGAGATAGTGACTATGGTTAGCATTAGAAAGATTTAAGAAATATTGCTGAGATGGTATTAAGAGAATTTGCTGATTAATAATACTAACAAGTGAATTGCATTAGTTGGTGAAACTAAGTTACACTGCTATAAAAAGCCATACCCTGTCTATAGCTTAATAAAAGATTATTTTTTTCACAAACATAGTTCACTGTAGGTCTAGGCAACTCATGGGCAGTGGATCCACATGCTCAGCGGTGCAGTTATGTCACCCTTATGTTAGCACTTTCTCAACAGAAATCCTCTGCAGTCAACATGCAATGAGTGAGAGCATGAATAAGGGATAATGTGTAAGCTTCTTTCTGCCTTAACTCAGAAATGACGTGTAGTACTCTGCTCTCACCTCACTGATTAACACTAGTCCTGTGGGTCCACCTAATGGCAGGCATAGTGAGTAATGCAGGAGAAAATACACAAATATTTTCCACCCTAAGAACTAACAAGTTCTCTACTTTAAAAATTTAAGAATATGTGTATGTGTCCTTGTATGCATGCATGCATGTGTCTTTGTGGCAGCAGTGGACATAACTTCTGAGTTTTGGACTCATGATTCATAAAATGGGGAGGTATGCATGTCCTCCTGGGTTTCATGTATGTGGCTGCTTTGCCCTGAAAACACTACCAGTTTTTATCTCAAGTGTCTCTCCACACATCTCTGGGTCATTTGGCTTTTCTCCACTTGGTTATTCCTTGGCCCTCCCTTCTGCCATTTGGTGTTAAGTCTCCCTTTCAAAAGTGTTTGACATGGAAGTCCTGTGCAAGTAACTCACCAGTGATCCTCAGTCCTTGTGTGAACTGCTCCAGGTTATGTGCTCATCTGCGGGTGGCCCCAGAGTTCTGAAGAAGTGTTGATCCACTTGAAAATGGAAGCATACTGAAGAGAAATGCAGTGGTTCCGACACCATTTGTTTAGATTCCTTCCAAATCATAAATAAGATTAATTGCAAAAAAAGATTCCCCTTCTATAAACCCTTACTTTCTATTTTACAACATGAGATTTAGAGTTTCTATAAGCAGTGAGAATTGCTTGATTTCCTCTGCTAAAGAAATTGCAGGACCTGAAATAACTGCTGTGTGCATCAGCACTGTCTTTTGCCTTACATATCAGTTACGACAAGGGAAGGTGAGCTCTGAAATCAAACAACACATGATCGAGAATTCTTCTTGAGGTTGTTGAGAAAAGTTTGTGATAGAAAATACGATTTTTTAAGAATGAGCTTGTTGATATTGAAAAAGAGTCCTAAACAAGGCCTATTTCTTATTTCTCCCCCTGTGGTGAGTGGAAAGGGAAGTGGTATGTTCTTGCTAGAGAGGACTCAGAGCTCCTTTTTCTCTACAGTAAGCCATAGTAAGCTTGCCTTACACATTTGTAGAAGAGTTAAGAGTAGAAAAAGAAGACTTGATCAACCGTTGTCTTGCTAGTTGAGGATTTCTTCTTTTCCAGAGCAGCACTGCTTAACTCCAAGACTGGGAATACCATAGGTGCTCACAGGAGCTCATGTTCAACCAGCTGCCACACGTGGCATTTCTTTGTTGCCTTCCTCAGACACGCTCTGCTGTCAGGAGAGGCATGCAGATCTGTCCTGCTTCTCTGCTGCTCAGCTCTGGGATCTGGAGCAGCTTGCAGTTTTTTTGAACCTCTGGTGATCAGCTAGAAAAGAAGAGTTGGGGTGTGATCCCTCCTTTTCTATCCATAGGCTTGATGTGAGTTGGAATAAAATTCTGTGGGTGACATCTTTGGAAACTAGAAGGCACTTTGTGACAAGCTTTAGAGGGAAACTAATGATTTTTCAGAATTCTCTTTCCTTGGCCATGTGCTAGCCTCTCTCACCTTTGCTTGTTTCTCCCCTTCTTTGTTCTCTCTGTGTCCTGCTCACCTCTGTTCTCTTCACAAGCTCACTTCCTTGATCTTACATCTCTACCCTCTGAGCTTCATCAACTCCAAAAATATAAGAATGTAAGTGCAGGGAATGTAATATCCCTCATGACTGCTGAAAGTTTCAGCGAAGTGTTCTTTTCTTTTTCTCCTCTCTTGTCCTTAAGCATATTATTTACAGTGTCTCTTTTACACTCTGGGAACTTTATGAATATTCTTATTAATAGTAACCCAGAGAGTTGTCTGTTTCTAACACCAGCAATGCTATTTACTAGTTACCTATGACACTGATCTTTATAGTCTTTTCTCCTGAGAGGAATGCAGACTCATTATGCTGGTCTGTCAATCTCCTTTCTTTGCTGTGCCTCCCAGTGGAGGCTGATTGAGAAACTGGTTATGATGCTGAGATCATTATTTTTCAAATTTGGCTCATTAAAGCCCAACAGAATGTATTTTTTGCTCATATGACAATGATTTGCAATCTCTTTAGATTCACATTTTTATTTTCTGTTTTTTCTCCCCCTTGGAAATCTCAGTTTGGATATATCATTGTCTGGCCCATGAAACTAACTTTTTATTTGGTGTCTGTAATGGTTGATATATTGTATTAACTTGAGAAGTCTAGAAGCTTAACTAAGTAATTGAGCAGTTCTGTATCCTGGTGTGTAGAGAATATGCCCTTACCACTCTAGGATGTTGTTCATTGTGTCAACTTGAGAAGTTTAGAAGCTTAACCAAGTGACTCAGCAGGAGGGCAGGGTCCTCACTTTGTAAACACCCTGAGCCTGTGCACAGAAGGCACAGAAATGGTGTGGGTGTAAAAGACCCACAGTGGGGTGGAGAGTCTGCATACAATATAAGGCAAGAAAAGAGGCTTGCTACCTCCCTTTTGCTCTTGTTGATTTTGCTGTCTTCTGCCACCTTGAAGCCATGTCATCCTACGTTGGAGGCTGCTGATTATGGACTGAAACTTCCACAAACTGTGTGCTAAATAATCTTTCTTTCCTTAATTTTGGGTATCGGGTATTTTATCTCAGCAACTAGAGAAAAGTAACTTAGACAGTCACCTTGAAACTCTGTTAGAAACTCAGAGTCATCAAATGACTTGATTAAGGTCATTCCCGGAGCCACAGCAACTTTATCCGTCTAGATCCTGATGAGCTTTCAGAATGGGATTCCTATCATTTCCATGCAGCAATTATTTTCCTTACTTTGAGTTCAGTCAAACATTAAGTATCGTTAAGTAGAAAAAAAGAAAAATTTGTAGAAAAGTATAAACTAAAAAGAGATATGACTCTGCACTGGTATGATCAACTTTCTATTGTTGACATTATTTCTAAAGGGGGTCCTAGAATAAATTGCTAAATAGAAAAAGATTACGGTTAATTGCCTATGCTTTTATTGCTGATTACTTTTCCTGACTTCTTTGATGTTTCTCAATAAATGTTTTTTTTTCCTCAGATGATTTTTATCAAGTCACATAATAAAGGAAGTTCTTGATCCATCAACAGTTTCAAAATTCTTATAAACACTGGCTTAATACTAGCTACTGAGGGTAATGTTAATATGCAAGACTGCCCTCATCATGGAGTTTACAAGCATTAATAAATGAGAATATTAATGAAAGTGTAGAAGCAAATTGAGGTCCAGCTTCTGCAGGAAAGAAATAGGTCTTGTGAATGCATTTAACGGTGGAAATTATCAGATTTTGAGTGTATGACTATTAGGAACACAATCCTATGTATTTGAAGGGTGAGTGGGAGTTACAATACTGGGTAAAAGTACTGGGGAGTGTCTAACTAGGAGGAACAGCAGGTGCAAAGGTGAATGTGGTGAGAAGCTGAATATTTAGTGAAACGAATGAAGGATGGTGTGTTCATAGCTCAGAGAACAGGAAGGCGGTGGTTTGGGACAAGAAAGGAGAAGTATCAGCACCAGGCCCCCAAGGCTATGTAAGCCATCCACAGAAGGTCATTTAAAGTGACTATACTATTTTAAACAGAGATTAAACTTACTTTTTTACTTTGAAAAGAGATGTTTAGCTTTATTGCAAAGGAAGGACAAATTGTGCTTTCAGCAGTAGAAAATTTAGGAATTTGTATTGTAGATTTTGTGGCTCATTATTATGTTATTCATTTGTGTAGTTTTGTGAGTAATGCAATTTAAGAATGAGTTTCTTTCATGAAAGACAATGTTGTGTCATATACATTTTGGTATTTTAAAGCAAATCTTATTTTTAGTAGTTTTAGGTTCACTATAAAGTTGAGCAGAAGATAGAGAAATTTCGTATTTATCCTCTACCTCCCCGCACAGATAGCCTCATCTGTTACCAACATCCTCCACACAAGTGGTTCACTTGCTACAATAGAGCCTATACTGACACATTATTACTGTCCCACAGCCATAGTTGACCTCAGGATTCATTCTTGGTGTTGTGTACTCGGTAAGTTTGGACAGATGTAACAATGGTAAGTATTCACCACTGTAGTATCATATATAATACTTAAAATTCTCCAGCTTCTTCTATTCATTCCAATCCATTTCCAGTCCCTAGGAATCACTAGTCTTAGATTGTCTCTATATTTTTAACTTTTCCAGGCTGTCATATAGATTGGCTTATAATATATAGCCTTTTCAAAATGGCTTCTTTCACTTATTAGCATGCATTTAAGATTTGTATGTGTGTCTTCATAGCTTGATAGCTAATTTATTTTTAGTGTTGAGCAATATTTCACATTTAGATGTACCATAGTATCTTTATCCACTCATCAGCTGAAAAACATCTTGGCAGTTTTCATAGTTTGGCAATTGTGATCAAAAACCACAATAAACATTCACATGCAGGATGTCATGTGAACATAAGTTTTCAGCTTCTTAGGGTCAATATCAAGAAGGAGTGTCATGGCTGTATCATTTGGTAAGAGTTTGTTTTACGAGAAGCTACCAAGTTGTCTCCAAAACTGCTGTACCAGCTGGACATGATGATGCATGCCTATAATCATAGCACTAGGAAGGTTGAGGCAGGAGATTTGTCATAAGTTTACGGTCATCCTGGGCTCCATAGTGAATTCAAGGTGAGCCTGAACTATGTAGCAGAACCCTGTCTCAAAAAGCAAAAACAAAAACAAAAATAAAAACAACAAAAAACAAACATAAAGAATAAAGAACAAAGTCTACCATTTTACATTCCTACTAATGATGAATGAGAATTACCACTTCTCTACTTCCTCATCAGCATTTGGTGATATGAGTGTTTTGGATTTTGGCCATTCTAACAGGTTTTTAGTGCTATCTCATTGTTATTTTAGTTTGCATTTCCTTGATGACATATGATGTACAACATCATTTCAAATGCTTATTTTCCATCTATATATTTTCTTGGGCCAAGTGTCCGTTAAGGTCTTTTGGTCTACTTTTTTGATTTGTTTTTAATTCTTGAGTTGAAAATTTTTTAATCTATTTTGAATAACAGCTCTTTATTGGAAATGTCTTTTGCAAATATTTTCTGCCACTACATAGCTTGTTTTTTCATTCTTTTCCTAGAGTCCTTTTCATAGAAGAAAATTTTAATTTGAATGAAGTCCAGCTTATCAGTTCTTCATGGATCATGCCTTTGGTGTCATATCTAAACAGTCAATTACTTATTAACTCTCTATGGTACTGACTTGTCAATTTGCTGTGTAGAAGGAGCTCTTGAATTATAGATACATTGGATGTACAGCATAATTAAATCAGTGATTGGGAAGTTTGGAATTAGAACAGCTTTGTTCTGATCCATCACATCCTCTTCTGTAAAAGCAAAAGGCTGGGATGAACGATAGTATTCACTAGCGAAAGTACCACTGGTTCTGTCTTCATACACGAAAGAGTATCCAGTTTAGGGAGAGCCACCTCTGCTAAAAGTTGAATAAAAGAATAAAGTGTCTGGGAGAGTTAAAGATAAAACAATATTTGGAAAGGATCTAGATAAGGTGAATTGGAATTGCACTCTGTTCAGCTGTGATCAGTTCGTTATGAAATATCTCACATACACTACAATTGTTGTTGGTGGGTTTTTTTGTTTGTTTTTTACATAGGTGTGATGAGAAACGCTGACTTCTGTGTGGGTTTTTCTGTTCTCCTTCTTCCTACTATTGAATTTTTAAGATGGTGAAACAAATTGCCAAAAGAGCAATGTTGTTTACCAAGAGCAAGCAATGATCTAATAGCTGTTTTGAAAGATAAAATTGCTGAGGGTCACTTGAGGTTTTCATGTCACGACACATTGAGGTGATACTCACTTGGGGTCAAGTGTGCCCCATTCCCTTAGAAGCTTAATGGTGAAATATACCAAAAATCTTAGCAAATGTCGTGCGATGAAATTTCATCTCTAAATGCAATATCTTTGCAAGTAAGAAAACTTAACATTTTAGCAGGGACTGATGTTCATTTGGGGGCTGGTGTCAGTAGAGTCCCTGGCAAATTTAAAATTCACCCCTCATTGATTGTATCCACTTATACCCATTTATGTGACATGAATGGCACATTCATGTAGAATATTGGATGTTAAAGGGTAAAGAGAATGTTTGGTAGTGTGGTTCCTAGCATTGACTGGTAACATTTTGGCTGCAATCAATATTTAAACAAAGTAGAACAAAGAATTAGATCTTGGGTTCCACAGTTGGCTAGTACTCTCTTTTTGACATGGTTACAACATGATTGCTTGGTTTAAATTTTGTTCAAAATCTGAGAATTGTTACACACATGGGTCACAGAAACAGCTGTCTACCACCATAGAGTGTCCAGTGTATGCATGGTCAGCCACATTACACACGAATCAACTCAAGTTTACTTGGCAAAAAAACATTATGTGCCTGAATGGACTCACATAACCAGAAGCTTTCTGTATGGAAGGGGAATAATTTTCTTTACAAAATGTTTCATTTTTATTGCTATTACCATTTTAGTTCTACCCCAAATGATCCTTTCTTTCTTTTTTCTCTTCTTTTGGCTTCCTTTCTGTGCATGTGTATGGTCCCGGTGAACGTGACTTCTCTTCCACATACAGGTAAGGAAAGGCGGTTTTGCTATTTATATTTTCTTCTGTGCTGTAGTTCTACCTGGACAGAAACATTAATTATATGTTCCACTGTTGTACTTTAATATGCTGAGAATTTCCTCCTAAACTTGAAAACTAATACCTCTTGGGATGCTTCTAAGATGAAATCTTTAAATTATTAATGATACATACTCTACAGTGTTGTTTAAATCATGTGTCGGTATTTGTATACTAAGGTATTTTAGCAAAAGCAGTGAGTTCCTGAGAGTTAGACTGTAAATTGATTCATCATTCCCTGTTGATTTGTGTCATAACTTCTGATTGAAGGTTTGTTGCTAATATTGCCTTATATTTTCAAAAGCCGAGCTGCTCTTCATTTCCATCAAGTGGTTGATTATTTATAAAGATTAGGAAGAGACACTTGGTGGGTAGAACTGGGCCATGAAAACTTTTGTAAATCAAATAATTTTTTATGTAGTGCATAATAAATACCATCTGTGTGGTAATTTTCTTGAGGTAATTAAAATAAAATGAAATTTATAATTAATATGACATCCTTCATTACTTTCAATACTTTCACTTCATTCTTCTAGTCTTACTTTTAGTTCATGTAGGTATGTCTTGTAAGGCTAACCACAAAACTGAGAGTCTTGAAAAACATTTTTTTTAACTTCTTGGGGGGGAAAATACATATATATATATATATATATATATATATATATATATATATATGATGTAGGTCTTTTCACATACACATGTAAATTTCAAGAATGCATGCACAATGGTAATACATTCATGCATCATTTAATGATGACAGTAAGTTCTGAGAAATGCATCCTTAGGCAATTTCATCAGTGCATGAGGATCATGAAACATATTTACACAAATTAAGATGGCTGTGATGTCTGTAGGCTAATACTCTTGTGGGACCACCATGTTATATGTGGTCCATCGTCAACCAAATTGTCATTAAGCTGCTCAGGAGGATGCATGTATAATAAAGTCTTGTGTCCTTGGGGATGCTTTACTCGTTCACTGAGGAACCAGAGTGGTAATACATATGATACTCTGAAATCTTTGTGAAGAAAAATGAATAATATAATAATGGGCATGTTAACTGAATCATTCCTTCAGGTTCCTTAAGGTATATTTTTATATTATTGACATAAGAGGAAATAGCAATTCTGTATCTATTAGCTTTTGTCTCCAAAGAACAGCCTTTGAAGTTATGATTTAATGTTATATCTTCAGCTTTTACCTAGACTTTTTATAGCAAAATGAGTACTTAAAGAATGAGTTACATTAGTAAATTGCTCTTCATGTTAAATAGCTGCTCTTAATTCCTCAAGGCACACAAAGAACTCACAAGATTTTGTGCCAGGAATATTTTTCTACATATACAAACATACGTAGTCTCCCTCAAATTAGTGGAGAACAAAAGGAAAATCATTGCATTTCTGTTTTTGATTAACAACTAGGAAACTTAGAACTGAATTGTGGGTTTAACTATAGTAACTTTCACCCTCATTCTGGTGAAGAATTTTCCAATATTTTCTGTTTTCTGAAAAACTCATCATTTTAAAAAGCACTGCATATGTGTGTTGTAATATTATGTCTGTTTCTCTAGGCAAGGTTGTAAATGGTAAATAATATGAATCATAATAAAAGCTAAAAGCCTTTAAGTGTTTGCCAAGTGCCAGGCACTGGCAAGAACAGTTTTTTATATTTTAACTCACTGAAATGAGCACACACACATGTGCTTCTCCGTGTCTTGTATACTGGGAGCAGATTTTGTTGACATTTTTTGGGAAAAAAGTACATTTATATCATACCATATCAGATAACATGATTCTTAAAAAAAACCCTCAGTCAATATTTCTTCTCTCTTAAAGGCGTGGTGGCGCACGCCTTTAATTCCAGCACTCGGGAGGCTGAGGCAGGAGGATCATTGTGAGTTTGAGACCAGCCTGGGCTACAAAGTGAACCAAGGCCAGCCTGAACTGCAGAGTGAGACCCCGTCTCAAAAAATAGGGCTGAGGATTTAGCTCAGTGGCCTAAGTGCCTGCCTGGCAGGTGCTACGTTGTGAGTTCGATCCCTGGTACCAAAAAAAGAAAAAAAAATTTTTTCTCTCTTTCCTCCTATTCCTCACTCCTTCCCCTTCCTTATGTGTAAAAATAAATTTCAGTCTGCTTTCTTATGTAAAACAAATTAGCTCCATCCAGCATTTCCTTCCTTACTCAGTTCTCACATTTCCTTTCTATATTAAAGAAACCTGGAGATACATTAGATAACCTCGTAGAAGGACAAACACATCACATTTCCGAGAGTTAGTTCTTTCAGTATGTGAACAATAATTGCAAGCAAAGATACCAGTTTTGTCAGTTATACTCTTTAAATATTTTGGATTCAATAATAGCTGAACATGATTCAACAGAAAATCATTATGATTAGCTTGGAAACAGCACCTTAATTCTAGAATTGTTGCATGGTTACTTAGGGTAGATGGCAGGATGAGGATATTTGTATTTTTTTAATGGTAGAAACTTCAAGAAGAAAAGAGGGCATCTGTACACTAATCTAATCCTCATAGAATGAACCACAGTCTGAGTGATAATAAGTATCAAGGTGTTCAACCATAAGCTAGCATTTTCAATATCTTTCTATGGGTCATAAATAAAAACAAATATGCAGGGCAGAATTGTAGGGGCATTAAGATGATTAAAATGAAAATAGTATTACAATATTGAAAAATTTATGAGATGACTATTTTGCATTGACCAGGCTAAGAATGCATTTAAAATATTAATATGTATATTACAGTGCTGAAAATGCTTAGGTTATTTAAATGACATGGTTACAGATTCTGTCTTTCAAAGCAGCAAACAATTGCATTTCATACTTATGATGTCATTGGAGAGGCATATTTTATTAGAACCCCTGTATCATCTGGTCTATTGATAGAAGTACCCAGAATATCTACTGTGGTAATGCATTAAATATAGGTCTTTCCACAGCAAACTTGTTGGTAACCCCACACTCTATTTCTATTATTGTATTATCACAGTTAGGGTATGCTGCTTCAAATCTTGGAGCCTACTGTGCTATTTGCTGTCTCAGAAATCAGTACTGAACCATGAGTGTACATCAGTACTGGACAGCATGAGTGACCTATCTATGGTGAACCATGCAAAGTCCTTTACTACTGTTGTGTATTTGGGAGATGAGTGTGTGGCTCGCAAGTGCTTGTGAGTCATTCTCAATGCTTACCATAATGACTTCCTTGATAATCAGGCTGGGGAACTATTGGGGTATAAGATAGTTTTTAGAATAATTTACTTTCTTGGACAGTTTCCAAAGAACACCCATTTTCATCTCAATATCATACTTTAGCTAATTAAATTCAAGGGAGACTGCGTTTATTTGAGGGAATGAGCCCATTATTTTTTTGCTAGCTAAACACATTTTGAAAAGCATTTAAAAAAAAGAAAAGTGACCGTTGCTGAATGTTGTTCCCAAAGCCATATGCATACCATCTGGTATTTCTTTCCATGGTCATTGTTTCAGTGTTCTGTGGCAGGTCAGAGGGACTCAGGGACACATTTCATACTGCCGTGAGTAGACGATCAGGGAAAGTGGAGAGATGGATTGTTTCAAAATGGAAGGAGATTATCCTCATATGTGGTACTGTAACTTTACAGCTTTGGTATTAATGTGCTTAAAATACCCAGGACAGAGCAGGAGCATGGATTTTTGAGAGAAGCTTGGGGGAAGGTTAGGTATTCAGTTATCTGCTCCTGAATATGACAGCTTCTCAAGAGGACATATATAGGGAGTAAAACCACCTGATTTCTGTCTTTCTCTCTTCCTTAAGGACTGTCAGTAGGTAAGATTACTTTGCTTGTTATTTTTGTCCTGCTGCGTGCTGCCACTACCTTTCAACTCCTAGTTCACAAATGCCTCCATTTGGTTGGTGAGTTTGCATTTACCAAAGGTTAGGGTTCAATCCCCTTACGCTACCGCTAAATTCACCCATTTTCCAGGTAATGCCACCCTTTCAGAACTTTGAGCCAACTTTGGTAAGGTCAGGATCTCATAAGACTTCCCGATTTGTTCTTTAAGGGTCATGTGCCTGACTCTCAGGGCTTGGCATGGGGCTGTTGTGGGAACACTCTGTGTTATACTATCTTCTCCCATCCTGGCCCAGACTTAGTCTTATGTTAGAGTACATAGCTTTTAATTCCCCCATAAGAGGCAGAGTGGTTTTCCTTTCTGGGCCTGTTGTCTATCTCTTCTTGTAGAGATTTAACCCTAATGTCTACAGATAGATGGTCAGTCTCAAAACAGGATCACAATTTCTAAAAGAAAAATTATATATTTTTAAAAGAATTCCTTTAGTGAGACTCTAGTACATATATGAAAGTTTTGAACTGAGTTTGAACTGCTCTATGACTTTTAAACACAAATTAAAATTGATTTGAGTCTTACATATCGAAAGGAAGTGCTGTAACTTCCTTTTCGAAATCCTCCTTCTCTTAAAATTTCATGAAACCTGAGGGGCTTACCCACTCCAAATGGGAACTGAGAGGTCAGTTCAATTTCTGTTATAAGAGAGTGGAGAATGAATTCTCTTCAGTTTGCTAACGCTATTGCTTGCTGGCGGCTGCCAAGTTGGGTGGCTGTTGACAAAATCATGCTCTCTGCTCTGACAGATGCTGCTAATTCACATCTCCACATTGGCCAAGGGCAGTGTGCCAGTGTTGACTTTTGAGTGAGGACAACTTTAATTTCTCAAAGCCATGCTCATAAAAAGTTGCCCTTCATTTGGCTTCCCAAGGTCATGGTTCTTACTGCTCAGCACAGTTAGTCTCTCTTCCAAAATAGATCTACTGTTTTTTCGCTGCTTCTGGAGACTATATATCTACAGGGTGGACAGCTTCCCCCAGCCCCATTCTTTAAATACTAAAGGCCTGACTGTACCCATTTCCCAGAGAGCATACCTTTTGTAAGGAAATTATCTAAACAACACCAGGAGGCTCTGTATTCATTCTTCTTAAGTTTTCCTTCAAGGATCTCAAGCAAATCTTTTATCACCCCTTGTTAATGTTTCCATAGAACATTAAAAATCACAACTTAAATCTTCAAAAGAGCATTTTGTTGCACATATATATCTAGATAATGATGATCATTTAGGTTTTAGAATGGTTTACAAGGTTTAAAGTGACTCATTATTGCTTTTATTCTTCATAGCCATTCTGCAAGAGCAATGTTATTTTTCTTTGCGACAGTCTGGGGCATAAGGTGGACCACCTTTTCTGCAGAGTAGTATTGGTGATCATTTGTTCAAATAAATTCATATTGCCCTTTTGACCTTTGTACATGATGAGGAAGAAATTGATAACCCAGTGTGTGAACTGAACTGCATGTTTCTTACATAATGAAATATTAAATGTGTTATGATACTGCTTTGCTTAAAAGCTCTAGAAAAATATGTTTTCTTTGTTCTTTTATGGTTATGTTTTTTAAACTTCAAATGGCACATCCTGGAGATCAGTAGTGGAATGACAGAGACAAGCATAGGAATTTATGAGAGCAATGTTATGATATGCTAAAAGATAAATGTCGATATTTCACACTTTTAAACAGGAATAAGGATCACATATTGTGTAATGTCTATAGTAGTTATGTGAATTACCTAGAGTCTCATGGTCATCACTTAAAAGTCATTATTCAGAGTCTTGACTCACACAGAATGTGCTCAATCCCCTGTAAGTTTTCAGTGTGTCGATGATTTCTCGGTCTTTTTGTTGCACCAAAATAAGCTCCGGAGATCATTACAATTAGAAATACCTGGAACCTCTGCTAAACCAGGTATGGTCCAAAAGTGTATATGTTTATAAAGTGGCAGTGGAAATTTGGAAACATCAAGTTTTGAAACCACCCCACACACACACACACTTGGAGAGGAATATGAGAAAGATGAATTGTGCATTTGAGCACATGCCCTGGCATATATTCTGAAGGAACTCTATTTGTGTGAGGCATTATGCTGAGGTGATGCGATAAAGCTGACTATGGTCCCACTTGTTCTTTTGCATATCTAATATTTTGGGAGACTATTCTTTGGGCTACAAGTTTAAGGAATATAGCAATCTGAAGAATCATTACGAATATTTTTTGCATATAGGGTAGATCTATTTAACTGCACATGATAATAGTGTCCCAGTGACTATACTCTTCTCTCTTTCATATTTTCACCTGTTTCTTTCCCTCTGGTAGTTGTCCTATTGTTTTGCTTTTCTTACCCTGTCTTGATGTCTCTTTCACCACTCTTGATTGATATTATACTCTTTTCCACAATAACCCTGAGAAATATTTTTTCTTTTTTACACAGCCCATTTATAATACCTGGTTCTTGTTAAATGAGTTCAAGAATATATTGATGCAGAATTTGTTAATGGAAAGAA
The DNA here is from genome assembly GCA_004363535.1 of Dasyprocta punctata. Lineage (NCBI taxonomy): Eukaryota > Metazoa > Chordata > Mammalia > Rodentia > Dasyproctidae > Dasyprocta > Dasyprocta punctata. Next base: position 15,242 of record RJWM01019878.1, on the reverse strand, counting down.
AAAAATATCTCTCTTTGATTGCTAGCATGCAGGATGCAATGGCATGAGAATTTTTGTGTCTAATGCATTTGTCACTTGTAAGAAATATCCCAACTCTTTGCTTTTGTTTTTATTTTTTGGCTAGTTAGCAGTTTCCCAATTACCAATATTTTATAATAGACTTCATTAAGAGAAAATGCCTTTGCTTCACTATTGCTCCCTTAGAATTTTAACTATGCCTGAAACACTGAAGGCTGGTGCTTTTCCACGTTAGGTGGAAAGAGTTGATGAGGAAAATAGCCACTGAATGAGCCCAGAAACTGTTCTTGTTTTGTTGATGTCTTCTTTTAGTGATTTCTTCAGTCCTATTCAAGCTAAGATTATTAAGAGTTTAATGAAAAGAGCATATTGCCGTTTTATTTAAAGAGCCATTTAATGAAGACTCTAATATCATTCCAGCCTGGGGCAGGGGGAGTGTAATTGATATGACTTCATAGGGCCACGTACTGTTAGTTGTGTAAATGTGTGACCAAGACCTGAATCTCAGTATTCTTGAATACATCACTTTGCATACCACTTACACTGGCTTTGTGAGAGATGTGCATCAGAAGGAGGATATAGATTTGTTGTTGTGTTTTTAAATTCATAAAAACTTGCACATATCCTCATATAGGTATTACCCTCATGAAGAGGGCAGTAATTCCTTTTCTTCTTTGGCACAAGGTCCAGACAGACACAAGGCAGGCATGAACAACACACTCACGGACTTTCTTGGCTGTGAGTCCCTTGCTAAACTGGGGCTCTTAAATGCAATGGACAAAGGCAGAAAGACTCATAGTGGGAGGTAGCCCCCAAAATTTTTTGCTGTATGGACTGAATTAGAGGAGAGAAGGTGAAAGGAAAGGACAGGAGCCAAGGAACACTACCACAGTAAAGCCTGCTCCAGTCCAATTTCACCTGAAATCCTGTCAGCCCATTCTGAAGGGCAGCACCTCACTCAACTCCACAGACCACATTTTTCCCTTAGCCAACCTCTCCAACCATTCCTGGTAAGATCCCAGATTAAAGAATGCGTCTCATCCCAACCCCAGATGACACTGCGTGTAATAGAAAATACACAGTCCAGTTGACCTCAGCTCAGATTGCAGCACCATAAAAAAGTATTGTGCTTTTAAAGCTATTTACATAGCTTAAAGATGATTTATTACACAGCAACAGACCAGTGAAACAAGGGCTGATCCCTACTATAGTTTCATTAAACTTAGGATATCAGAAGTATTAATGAGTGGGGGTAGAAAGAAATCCAGTACTAGATACAATTACCATTTAGGAGCAAATATCAGAAATAACCATCATTTAGCCAATGAGTAGGCTACTGCTCAATGGTGGTGTTAAAGGGACTCTGATGATAGTTCCCAAGCTGATCTAATCTCGTGGATGAGATGAGACAGCAAAGAATAGCCATCAGTAGGGCAGAAGAGATAGTAGGATAGCAAGGATAAGTCTCCAGTCCAAATGGAAAACTTAAGGATGAATCAGAGAAATACATTAAAGGACAGGAGAAAGAGCCATGAAGGAGCCCTGTGGTCAGCCATTGATTCATTCCAGACCTCAAGATTTGGTGGATGTGAGACGGCTCACATTGCTGCTGGTCTTGGTGAGTTCTGAGTGATGATTGAGAGGGTTAATCCTAAGACTTTTGGCCACCCCTGAGAAATGTGGGACTTAGACAGTGAGACATTCAAGATTTTGCTTTATTATTATCACTCTCAGACCCTCATCTGGCTGTTCTTAGGCTACAGGTCTTCCTGCACCTATACCCACTTGATCCATGTGGATGAAATATACTTCCCTTGCTATACAGTTCAACCAAGGTCTCAACACCCACTTCTAATTGCAGGCCTTTCCTGTTCATTCACCAAAAAACAAAAGAAAACAAAACAAAATGGAACAAAATGCTCAGTGATCATCAAAATGTAAAATCTGAGTGTGCACCAGTTGTGTCCTGTGCCTGCCCGCCCCTGCAGTGTCTTTACTTTGCCATTAGATTAATTTGGAGAATTCTGAATGAGGCTTTAGAGCTACCCAGAATACCTCTCCAGCCCTCACACATGTTGCTTCCTCTGAAGGCTTTAGGCTCAGCATTGCTGACCTTATGAAAGCACTGAGAGGGCATACCATGTTTTCACTTGGTTCAGGGCCTCATTTGACTGGCTTCTCATCTTTTAAATCTCAGTTTAAGTGCCTCGCCTCATAGAATCCTACCTTGTGTACCTAATGAGTGTTTTACCACTCAGCCCTTGTTACATCACCTGATCTCAGCTTCTTGCATAGCATTTCTCATTGTTGATACTTTCTTATTTATGAACTTACTGTTAATTTTGTTCCCTGAAGATCTAGACAGGTTAGTCCCTGTGTACTTTCTTCCTGTAACAACCTCAGCAACCTCAAGTCACCCTCTGGAATGTCACCATTCCGTTGAAATGTAGAAGTCACAAGGGCAAGAGTCCTGCTCTTTTTGTTCAGCTTATTTTGCCAATTCTTATTTGGTTTGAGTTGAATGAAAATGAAATCTTCTTATCATACACCTTCTAACTTTAGGTTGGGAATATTGAGAGGCTCCCAGAAAAGGCTGAGCAATCTAGCTGTAATACAGTGTGTTTAGTAAGATTTCTTGTCTTCTGTATTCTTAGAAATTTTCTATCATTCAGCATAGGGTGGGCCATTTGTGAGAGAGTGGATTAAACTGGAAGATTTGCTACTCATTTCTTGAACAGTTATTTACTGAGGACATATATCAGGGCTGTTGTTCTGGGCTAAAGGGATATGGACATGAATTACAAGAGCCACAGATCTCTACCATGATGGGCCTTACGTTGTACTGGAGGCACACGGACAATAAACATGCAAATTGAGTAAATTATTTCACAAGTTTAAAGGCCATGGGGCAATGGAGATAAAAAGGGCATAATGAGGGAGTTGGGTAGGTAGGAGAGCAGTTTTAAGTGGGGTACTCAGGGTGAGGCCTCGCTTGAGAGGTCACATTGAACAAAGATGGTAGAAGGGATGGTATCCTGTCGTTTCTGGAGGGATAATGTTCTGAGAAGCATGCATAGCCCTCGGTAACAGCTTGAACATGAGAGTGCGGGCCTGATTGAGGAGTAAAGCAGGGAGCAGTAGGAGATGAGGTTAGAGTAGAGTGGGAAGGCAGATCTTTATACTTTTCACTTTTAAATTAGAACCTTATTCAGACATAGTTCACACACCATGAAATTCATACTTTAAAAGTATGTAATTCAGTGGTTTATAGTGCATTCATGGTTGTGCAACATTACCTTCTAATTTGAGAACATTTTTATCATCCCTAAAAGGAATTCTGAACCTGTTAGCAGTCAGTCTCCTCTTCCTTTCTGCCCTATCCCAGCAAGTACAGATGTACTTGCTGCCTTTATGGATTTGTCTGTTCCAGACACTTCATGTAATGGAGTCATGCAATATGTGGTCTTTTGTGAATGTTTTCCTCACCTGGTGTGAAATTTTCATGGTTCATTCCTGTTTAGCATGTATCAGCATATCATGATTTCAAACTGTTGAATAATTTTTCATTGCACAGATGCGTTGTTGTTTGTTTATCTATTCATCATCTGATGTTGCTTCCACCGTTTGGCTATTATGATTAATGTTGCTGTGAACATTACATATGGATGCTTCTTGACTTTCAGTGGGGTTTGATCTGATCAATGCATTGTAAGCTGAAAATATTGTAAGTCAAAAAACCTTTTGCTACACCTAATCTTGCAAACACCCTAGCCTAGCAACAGAGTACACGCTATACAGTGTCAGTTGTTTCCCCTGGGGACAGAGTGGCTGGCGGGAAGCTGTGGCTTACTGTGCTGCCCAGCATCTCACCAGAGTATTTGCGTATCGGTAGCTTGCATAAAGATTAAAATTCAGAACCTAAAGCACTGCTTCTACTATGTGAAGCACAGTTTCTACTGTATGTATATCACTTTTGCACCATTGCAATGCTGAAAAACCATTAAGTAAAATCACAGTCTGTTAGGGACTATATGTGCAAGTTTTTGTATGGCCATAGATCTTTCGTTTTCTTGGATAATACTTGTGTGCAGAATGAGCAGTGCTGTCTGGTGTGTTGAGAAGAGACTAAAGGAAGTCAAAGGTGGGAGTAGGGGGGCTAGTTAGTTGGCTGTTGCAGAATCCAGATGAGAGAGGCTGGTAATTGCAGAATAAACTACTTTTAACCAGTCAGAAGTCATGAATCCCCTGTGACGGTCATGTCCTTATGCTCAGAATGAGTGCCATCACAAGACAGCAACAATTTGGTCTGCCATTATGGGAATAGTGTAAAAATGTCTATAGTTAATCAATTAACATTCTGTATCATGCGTTTTTCTAGAGTTTCTCTTCATAGATACAATGATACTCTACTGGATCAGCATGATTTCTATTAAAATAAAACTGCTCAATAATATTAGAGCCATAAAAGGTAACTGTAGTTGGCTTGCAAAGAGTAAATACAGTGTATGGTCATATTATTTAAATGACTTTACCAATTGTAGACATCCACAGTCGTGAAGTGCATCACAATTTACAATGCTTGTTGACAATCTTATTTTAATCTTTTGGTGGTGTGAAAATTTGGATGGAAGGAATTATGGAAAGGAATAGAAAGTAATAGAAGAAAATATAGCTCACACATCCTATGAATATAAAATACCTTATATTATGGAAGACAAGGAGAAGGAGGAGGAAGAGGAGAAGGAGGAGGAGGACAGAGGTGGGGGGATATATGAGGATGAATCACAACTCAACTCACATCTGTCAAGTTGCTGATGCCTTCAGCTGATGAGATCATTAGTAAATTGTGCCTATGCTGCTGTTTGGAACCTAATGGTCTGTTTGCTTAATAGAATGGTGTCTATGAGCACCCATAGTGCATAAAATTGGTCTCCAAATAAGGGAAAGTGGAGTAAAATGTAGTGAGCACCCCTTACTGTATAATGTTTTTATGTTAACCTTTAATACACCCTCTTAGTAGATGTGGTACTTAAGAGAACAGATTCTGGGACCAAACTTCCTGGGTTTAAAGTCTCACTTTTGCCACTAATTAGTTGTGGTCCTTTGGCACATTGTGTAAATGTGATGTATTCTCTGTCCTTATCTATTAATGTCGACATTACTAGTAAGCTACCTCATAGGATGATTGTGCAAATTAATACATTCAAAGCATTAGGAACAGAGACTGGCCCACAGCAACTGCCCCATGAACCAGCACCCTGTGTCTTTCTAAAACAACATTATATATGAGTTATCATTTTCTCAATTTATCTATTACATTTTGTATAATAAAGAATTCTGGTGAAGTTGGGAACCAGAATTCCTATAAAGTATCAAATAAATCAGTATCAGTTATGATATATAAAGGGTTTATGAAGTAGGCTTACAATGACCACCTGCAGAGTTAGGGGCAGAAGAATGCAAAATGACTATCTGCATGCTGAAGAGCTGAAGGGTGCAGTTGAAAATCAGAGGTCTGCAGCTCACTGCAGAATCTAGGGTAAGTTTGTTTCAGAAAGTTGAAGCTGTCTCCATTGGAAGGCTGAAGAGTCTGTGCTGAAAGACTGAGGAAACTGTGCTAGAATCCTAAAGGAACTAGAGATGAAAGTCCAGAAGGAATGGTATAAACCTGAGGTCTTCCAGAGAAGCAAAGGGGAAGGCTTCCTTCTTTCCCTTTTTATTCCATCCAGGCGACAACCTATTGGTTGGTGTCACCCAAATCTGGTTGGGTCTTCCCTCCTCAGTTTGCTGGCTTATACATCAATCATTCACAGACACACAGAAAACTGTGCTCCACAGATCTGCTGGGCATTTGCAATCTATTCAAATTGACCTCAAGGCTAACTATCACGAAGTTAAATTGGATTATTTGGTTGTTTGGGACTTTAGGCAACTTTTGAGTTTGAGCTCTAAAACATATTTACCACAACACTTTTGTTTTCTAGGACACAGTTGTAATGGCAGATAAAGCAAAATTTCAAGAAAAATGAATCTTAATCCACTTAACTCCTTATACACTTACTTTTGCTATACCATTTTTCTCTCTTTAGAACTATAAGAAACATATAGAGAGATCTAACCTTTCTCTTAAATGACAGATCTAACATTTCTCCATTAAGAGAAAAAAACCAGGATGTAGATCAAGAGATAGATGGAAGGGGAAGGAAGGGAGGGAAAGGGATGAAAAGGGAATTAAGAACTGTTTTGTACATGTACCAACTCCCCACAAGGAAAGTAAACAAACGTGTAATAAGGAAAATGATCAGGAAAATGTAAGGAAATAAAGAAAAAAGATGGCATAATAAATAACAGTACTCTAGTAACTTTCAGGTACCCTCACTGACCTCACTGTATAGATTGCAATGCTCAGTTAGCTTACCATTCCTGACCTTATTAGAGATTTATATTACGTGCCCCTTGAAATGCCAGTTTCTTACATCTTGTGTGTTCATGGCTCAGGGTTAGATACCAGGCACCCAGTAAATGCTAGCTGACTGATTGCTGAGACTTCAGTAGCTCGCTGGTTAGTCAGGGGCCTGCAAATCCAACTTTGTGCATGTGTGTGCAAATCTGTTTCCTATCTTTTGCTTAGCATTTTTGGGCATTATAAATAGGGATAGAGCAGATAGTGTGACATGGAGCAGGAAGTGCTTCAGAGTACTAATTCCCAAAATTTTCTTCACAATGTGCTTTGCAGCTATTTGTTATGTAAAGGACCTACTTGTTAGCAGCTGAGGATAAAGCAGTCGTACAGTCTTCCTTACAGTTTGATAGAGCTCCAGCTCTCCATTCTTTAGGTGCTACAGTCATGAAATTGTAAGAAAGATTCACAGGAGTCAGATACAGTCAGCATTCCAAAGTAAGAGTTCACAATTTTCTGCAGAAGGCTGTATGCAACCTGATGTCTTCCGGTTCTCACATCTAGAGTAAGAACAGGCACCATCATTCCTTCTGCAGAAGTAGTTATAGTTTTTACACCCTGCTTTTCAAGGGGGTAAGTGCACCTTAGCCATCTAAAATATTTGAGCCAAACCACATACCTTGAACATCAATGAGAACCCAATTCCAATATCTATAATGCAGATTAAAAAAAACCACTATTTCTAGCATTCATGATGCACATTAGCAAAGCTTCTGTTGTTGGTTGATGTACAGATCACTGAATCTCTTCTGTTGAGGGTTTAGAACCAAGTGAACACTCCTGCTTCCAGTGAAAATTCGTGATCAGGTCAATTGACTGCAACTGGAGTGTAGCATCACTAAATCATATGCATCGTAAGTACCAATCTATACTGGTCACAAAAGGACTGTTTTTTTGTGCTTTTAGTGAGCTTCATTTTTTATGTTTTTGGGGTGAAAATCTGAACTCTTTCTGCGTTATACCTTGTTTTCCAAATACTTACATTGAATAAAATCAAAAGGAAGATAAACTTTTGGAGTCTCTTTTTTGCTTGTTAAATGCACATCTGATCTCTCTGGGATGCTCACAGCGGGTGGATTAATACCTATTTTGAGTTACTCAGTGGTCAGCAACTGCTGTAGGGTGAGATCAGGACAGCACCGGTGCTAGCAATTAGCTCTGAAGATAGCGTGAGCAACCAGAAAACAGTGAGAGAACAGCACACTGGAGTGTTAATAAATGACAAAAGGATATGATGATGTAAATGACAGAGAAGGCGTAAAGTCAAGAGCATTGTGACCTGACATATGCATCTTCCTGCAAAAGCTCTTGGAGGAAGTGGACCTCACGGAAAGGATAGGATTTATAACAAACAGGAGGAACATTGGAAGCATTCCAACTTGGGATAAGGGATTATCATTGGGACAGAAGAATAGGAACATGGTGTGGTCTCTAACATCAAGAACAAACAAGCAAACAACAACAACAACAACAAACAGCTTGAGTGAGGCACGGGGTATTTGGGTTCATATCAATAGTTTGCATTTATTGAAGACTTAGGTGCATGCCATGTGCTAAGTCCTTTAAATCTATGAACACATTTAATTCTTTAAAAAAAAGCTTTGTCTTCTACATGAGGCTACTGCAACAGAATACCATAAAGTGATTTATTTTTCAGTTTTAGAGGCAGGGAAGTCCAAGATTAAGGTGCTGGCAGATCAGTTATCTGGTTAGGGTCCTTTTCCAGGTTTGCATATGGCCACCTTCTTATTATGTCCTCACATGGCAGTGATGGTAGTGGGAGAGAGGCAGAAAGCAATCTGTCTTTTCTTATAATGTCATTAATCTCAAACCTGTGAACTCTGCCCTCATGACCCAATTACTTAATAAAACCCCCCCTCCAAATACCATCACATGAAGGGTTAGAATTTCCGTATATGAATTTTGTGGGTCCATAAACATTCAGTCCATAGGACTTGCAAAATAGTTGCTACTGCTGTTTTGCATTATAGAATAAGGACTAAGATATGGCAGTTAGGTAATGTTATAGCTTGTGTCTAGATGTACCCTCAAAGCCTCATGCAATCATGGGGGTTCTCAGAGGTGGCAGGATCTAGAATGTGTGATGCTGGTTTCAAGGGTGTGTGATTACTAACTTAATTCATTGATTAGTTTGGCATAATTCTGGGTGTGGATAATGGGAAGGCCCATCCTGGGTGTGGCTGCTACCCTGCCATGCCACCTTGTCTTGGAGCCAGCTGATTATGGACTGAAACTCTACAAACTATGAGCTGAAACAAACGTTTCTTTCTTTAACTTGGATATCAGGTATTTTGTCTCAGTAATGAGAAAAGTAACTTAGACAGGCAAGTTGCCCAATAGTCATACACTAGTAAATAACAGAGGTGTGATTTGAACCCAGACAGCCTGATTCAAAATATTGGAACACTCACATGTGTAACTACTATTATTATGGATTTTGCCTCTCTTGGACAAAGCCAGGGAAACTGCAGGTAATTGAAGCAGATTCCAAACAGGGGTTAGCAATTGTTTGGCAATGAATGTTGCCAGTGGGATTCAGTGGCATTTAGGATGTAGATAGGAAGGAGTGACATGTAGTGACATAGGTAGAGAAAAGTAATAAGGGAGCACAAAATGAAAGTAAGTTAAAGGGCAAGGGCATAGCTGTAGTGGCTATGGTGATGTACTAGCCCATCTGAGACATTAGTTGTACCCTTGCTCTTTGAAGCATACAAGCTTCTCTCCCCCATTGAGGAAATTTTGAGGCTCATTTTCTTTTTTTCTTTTCTTTTCTTTCTTCTTTTTCTTTCTTTTCTTTTTCCCTCCCTCCCTTCCTTCTTTTTTTTCCTTGAAGTGCTTAGGATCAAACCCAGGGCTTTGTGTGTGAGGCAAGGGTTCTATCCCTGAGCTGAACTCCTAAACCAAAATTCATTTTTTAATGAGCATATTGTGTTGTCAGATTATAAATTAAAAGAAGTTCAGTGGTAATATAACAAGTTACAAAAATATGTGAAATGCATACAATGTTTTGTATAATTCTCCTGCAAAAGTAATAGTAATAGAATTTCAAGGTGAAGCTGTAAATACATGATTCAAATTGAAAATAGTAAAAGAAGAAAAGTCCAGGCTCTCTGCATACCACTTTCAGAAAATATTACCTCCAATGAGGAAACTGTCACTAAAAGTACTGTATTCCATACTCAACTACTTATATTTGGTTCACTCCTCCCTCTGAGGATGTAAATATGCCTTTTTCAGCATGATGGAAACGTTTTCAAAATTTTCAAAATGATCTCCCAAAGCTGCTGAAAATATCTTTAATGCAGAGCAAATTTATTCCTTTGTAATTGCTACTTTACATTCCATGTAATCACATGGGAGAATTCCCTAAAGATTAGCAGGCTACAGTTTAAATGCATCAAAACCAGGCACAGAAATATGAACAGGCAGGGTTCGACTAAAATTCAAAAGCACTAATGAGAACGGCAAGTGGGTCATGAAAGAGACGCCCCTTCATAGGACTGTTCTGCACACTCTGGTAATGAGCCCTTCTAGGTGGAGCTCTGCCTCTGGGAGAGATTTCTAAGAATTCTCAAGGTGTAACTTGGGCTGAGATGGAATGTTCCATAGGAGGAGGTGAGCACTGTCTAGTTTATGCCGTAAGTACGTCCACTGTTCGCCTGTATTTTAGACCTGCATCTCCCTACAGTTCACTCTGTCGTCCACAGAAACAGTAAGCACTCAGGAAATACTTCGATTTAAATGAATCAAGGGAAATACATGTTCAGGAAGATGTTCGCTTGCCCTTCATTTACTCTAAAAATGCATGGCAAATGAAGACAACTTCATGCCGCAAACTTCTATTTAATGAAGAAATTCTTGAAGTTCTTTTAAAATTCTTCTGATAAGCATGTAGAGAAAAGATACGCTGTAACAGAAAATGGCCTCCCCAGCCGGGATACTTCAGTTTTTTAGTTGCTCAGGTAATAGTTCCTGTTCCAGTTCCGGTTGCTTCTGTCTCTTAGAAACGACTGGTCACTGTGATGCATGTTACATAAACCAATCCCCAACTGACAAACCATTCTGCCTCTGTACTTTTTGCTTGCTTATCCCATATAAGCCTTATACCACCAGCGATCAAAGCCTGATATTTTGGGAGTGATTCCAATCAGTGCCCATCCATGTAAAATAAACCTGCCTCCAAATCCTGGGTATCATTTCAGTATTTCTGCCTGCTGTAGCAATACATCTGTGGTTTACTCTCAATAAAAATATATGTCATATCAAGAAAGATGACTAAAGAAATGGTGGAAAAATGGTTTCACGCATACTGTTTCTGAAAAGGGCATTTCTTTAAGATTTGTGCCATCCTGGTGCTTTTAATTGGATTTTTAAAATGTAAAAGCTGCTGGTTCAGACTCTTTCTGATATTAATGGTTCTGAATTTCGCTTGGCCTCTTTGTCTGTGAGTGGTTGCACACAGAATCAATATTTCTGTTCCTTTACCTGCTCTGCTATTGTGTGACCTTGAAGAAGTTTCTTATTCGTTTTAGGTCTCAGTTTACCCAACTCTAATAAAGAGCTAAATAATGCAGAAATGTTTTCATAAGATTTGAATAATAGATGTCTGAAAAAGCTTTTAGATTTAGGATTTCAAACCACTGTATATTTGGTGGTGATAATAATAGTAGTAGCTTGGATTAACAGAGTACTTTTCTCCCAAAAGTTCTAGCCACTTTTACATTATTCTTTCATTTATCCTCAAAATACCTTTAAGAGGTAAGAATGGGAAACATCAGGTTCCTCATTATGCAGATAAAAACTGAAGCAGAGGGATACAGGGATGAGTACTAATTTTCAAGAACAGTATTTCAGTTTCCAGGAATATTTCCCAATTTTAAAATGGTGAAAGTTTCTCACTGCATGCTCTATGAGAATGAAGAGACTTTCAGCAAGACTACCTCTAAAAGTTTGTGACACTCATTCATCTCTCACATGGGATAACAAGCCAGGTTTTGTAGCTATCACTTACTGTCTTACGGAATGTGACCCTTTCGTTTAGATGTTGACTATTATTTCAGTGTACAATACAATCAGTGAATGTGGAGATTAGTGTTATTTCTGTCCCCTGTGAAACTGATTATGTTGTTGGAGTCCTGGGTAAGCATTGATACAGTATGTGCAAATACCGTGATGTTGCCACACAGGTTATTCCTATGCTGGTATTCTGGCTTTCAGATGACTTCCACTTAGAGCCATATGTAGCTGAAAACCAACCACTCCTCTCCTGAAAACATCCTGATTCCTGCTGCTGAAATAGAAATTGACAGAAGGAGTTAGCTACAGCTGTACCTCATCGTCGAGGGATGAATTATTTTATATAATTGTTAGAGCCTTGCAAAGGCCTAATGGAATAAACATGTTGCTTTCCATACCCGTGGGTATGCATAGTCCTTGCAAATATTGTGTGCTTGGATTTAGAGATGAGTGAGATTGTCAGTCTGTTGACAATGAGAAAAATTAATTTGAACTGCTGATAAGGAAGGAAAACACACCCAATGAATTAAATTTAATAGACTCAAAAAATTCTGTTTCTCCTTGCTATTTCCATGTGGGAATATGTCAGACTTCATTTAACTCAAATAACTACCGATAGCAAGGACCCTGTGCTGCAGCCTGTTTGAGAATTCTATGTGGTAACTTGGTGCATCGTGGGCGCTGTTTGGTGAGCCCTACCTTTTAATGTAAAATGTAATGATGTGTGTCCTTAGTTAGATAGGGGGTGATTGGTTATCAGTGACAAGTATGACATCATTCCCACTCACTATCTCTTGTGGTTTTGCCTTCTCAGTAATGAATCATGGAGTAAGGCCAGACTCCAGTTGGGCTGTGTTTTTCTGAGATCTGAAACACAGCTCTGATCCCTGGAAAAAGAGGGAGATACTTTAAAACTATGCTTTTTATCCAGAATAACATTTTTGCTTATAACTTTCTGCAATAAATATAAGTCTCTGGGAAACCTTGACATAGATGGCTTGGTTCTCTTTTCGTCTACCTCTACTTACTTTTGTAGTCTAACAGCTAACAAGGCTGATTTCAATCACCGTCACTATGTCCTTGATATTTTTCTCCCACTTTAATAACTATTGCTTTGTAAAATGGTTACTATGATTTTAACATTTGGATCAATTTTAAACTGAATATGTACATTTGGGTATAATCATCATTACCATTTGGTGAGCATCATTCCACATGTTGCTCTAAGGAGATAGAATGACAAAAATAAAACTGAAATAACTTTAAAATGTATTATACTATATAGATGATTTTAAGATTAACTATCCACTTCGATTTTATTTGAGGATAACAAATGAGACTGATTCAACCTAAAGGAATTGAAATTTAGGTAAATTCTTCCCAAGAAAGATTGGGACTTGAATGTGTCTAAAGTTAAGAATGAGAGTTGATGAACAACTTTAAAGGTTGAAATTATAATACTTATTATACCATCAAGATTGAAATTTAGACTTTATGTATTGACTCCCTGCTATGAAAATGAAGAAATAAGCACATTTTTATCCTTTGATACTCACCACCCACTATTTTTATTAGCTACATGATTATGTTTTACATTATTGGGGCTTATAACATTTACTCTCTTCTGAGTAATATTAATCCCCATGGTTTCATTATTGTTATTGGATCGTTAAATTAATAGAGTGCTCAACTCAAGTCTTTCTTCTATAGGCTTTCCACTTTTAGATTTTTTTGCTTTGATTTATTCCATAATTGGCTGTATCTGTTAAGCAGCAGCCAACTCTTCCACCCGCATAGTCATGTTGAATCTTAGTTCTAAAAAAATGGATTGTTCCTGTTCCTTAATTCATGGGACACAATTCTTTTAAAAATATGATTATTAGCGTTTCTCCATTATTTTTATTGCTGTCATTTTCTTTTATTCCCCAATGTCATTCTTCTCATCCTAACCCACAATGATTCTAATGTGTTTGATACACAGCTCATATGTTTGACTCATATTTGTTTTCTTTTAAAATATATAGTGTTATTTTTACCATAAGTGACATTGTGCTAGGGAGCTAGTTAAATTTCTTCCCTTTCACTCCATGTAGTATTTTTAGGTTTTATGCACGTCTCTGCATGCATAACCTAGTTTGTTACTTTCACCAGTGCAAGGTGTTCTTTGTAATTTATTGTACAAAATGGGACATGGTTGAGACAGAAATGGGCCTTATTAACAATGTGCCCTGACCAACAGACATACAATGAAACTGGCCCAGCATACTGAGATGAGTGGTCCCTTTAGTTTATTTTCTTCACACTTTTTATTAAGTTCAGGCCTGTATTCAGGAATACTTGGGTTGTGCCCAACTTTCTGCCTTCACCAAGAATGTCAAGATGAAATACACTTAGGTATCTTCCTCATTGAATTGTATGAGAATTTCTTCGGGAACTTTTACCTGGAGGTTGCTGAGTCAGAGGTGTACATATCACGGACTTGACTAATAGCCATTTTGTGCTCCAGAATGGTGGCGGCTATGTGAACTAGATCTGCAGTGCACAGGGAGTCTCGTAAGCCCACGGCCCTCCCACAGCTAAAATCAGGCAGAACTCCAGATGTTTTTAAAGTAACTTGATAATCTTTTAATTTGAATTTGTCTAAATATTAATGAATTTGAGCTTGGATTTCTCCCTCCAATTAATTCTTAGCCTTTTTAAAAAATTGAGTTTCTTGTTTATGTCTGATTTTGATTGGAGGGTGTTTTACACATGACTCCCTTGTTGGCATTGGATTGCAGACAATTCCCAATCTATCAGCTTTTTCTGTGCTTAACTTCGTACATTCAATGTTAGTTGAACAGAATTCTTACTTTGTCAAATCTGTCAATGTTACTTTATGTAGGTGATTCGAGGGTTACGATGAAGAAGTCCTCCTGCATTCCAAGGATATGACAACATTTTCCTACAGTGTTTTGCCATTATTTGTTTTAATTCCCCCATTTTGACATCCATGACTGCAAACACTGCTATTTAGAGATATAGCTTTATTTTGAACTTATATAAATGAGTTGATTTTACTTTCATTATTTATTATACAGGTAATATTTCTTAATTGGTTTAAGGTGCCAACATTATCATATAAAAATTATCTTTAGTCCTTTTTTTTGTTCCAATACTGTATTCATTATTATAACTTTGGAATGTTAAAAAAATATTTCTCAGGACAAACACCCTCTCTTTGTCTCTCTTTTGCATTGTTATATTTAGTCTTGTAACTTTTTTCAAAAATTTAAAATATTCTAGGATGAGTTTATCAAAATTCTTAAAAAATCCAGCTTTAATTATAATTGTGGTTACATCAGATTTTAGATTCATCAGGAAAGGATTGGCCAATTCTTAATATCAAACGTTCCCATCTGAGACTATGAACTAAATACTATATCTTTTAGATTTCTAGTTAAGTTCTAATTTTGTCTACATAAAGGATTTCTAAATTACTTTTAATTTTCCACATACACTTTGTAAGTTTATTGTTATTGTGAATTGTTTCTTAAATATTAATTTGTTTTTAAGTGGTTCACTGTTGTAGGAAACTACTACTGTTCTCAAGTGAATCTTGTATTCAGTTGCTTGTATCACAGAACATGCTTATTAATTCCAGTGGTTTATCTGCTGATTTCATAGGATTTTCTGTGTGGACAATTAAATCATTTACAAATTTTATTTTTTTATTTTATTTTATTTT
>RJWM01019877.1:0-38137 GCA_004363535.1 Dasyprocta punctata | reverse complement strand
AAGATGATTGTGGACATCCAAACTCACAACAGAGTCATCTCCTATGTGGACTGCCTCACACAGATGTCTTTTTACATCTTTTTTGGATGTATGGATCACATGCTTCTGACAGTGATGGGTTATGACCGGTTTGTGGCCATCTGTTACCCTCTACATTACCCTGTCATCATGAACCCTTGCTTCTCTATCTTCTTACTCTTCGTGTGTTTTTTAGTTAGTCTGTTGGACTCACAGATGCACAATATGATTCCCTTACAAGGTACCTGCTTCAAAGATATAGAAATTGCTAATTTCTTCTGTGAACCTTCTCAACTCTTTAACCATACCTGTTCTGATCCCTTTACCAATCATGTATTAATGTACTTATTTGCTGTTATATTTGGTTTCTTTCCCATATCATGGAATATTTACTCTTACTATAAAATTGTTTCTTCCATTCTGAAAATCCCATCATCAGGTGGCAGACATAAAGCCTTCTCCACCTGTGGGTCTCACCTGTCAGTCATTTGCTTATTTTATGGAACAGGTATGGGAGTGTATTTTGGTTCATATGTGTCCCAGTCTCCCATAAAGTGTATGGTGGCCTCATTGATGTACACTGTGGTCACACCTATGTTAAATCCTTTCATCTACAGCCTGAGGAACAGGGAAATGAGTCATGCCCTGAAGAGACTCCTCAGAAGAACAGTGTACAATTAAGACTTTGCCATCCCCTGGAAATGTGACAGAGGAAAGGAAAGTAAAGATCAATACATGATGCATAAATATATATATGTTTGATGAACTTGATTCTCTCCAAGATTCTATACTCAAACTTAGTTGGGCAAGAACAGAATCATATTTAATGGTTACATTCAATGTTACATATCACAATGCATACTAATAAAATGGGGGAAACTCAAAATAGAATAAAACTGAATAGTTAGACCTCTAAATCTGGCCTCTTAGTTACACTATATTTGATGTTTCACGGTTTTAACTCCTCATCATGTTTCATGGTGGAAAGGAGGTTGACAGAGATGGGAGCTGGAGGAACCATCTTTTTAAAAGTCAATGCAAATGTTTGTTTTGGAAAGATGAAAAATTTATACAGCTGGGTGAAGGTGTTTGTTGTGTGAAAATGTCAACACAATTAATGCCAAAAAAGATGCATGTGAAAGTAGTTAAAATGGTACAATTTTGTGATGTATATATTCCATAAAGAACAGTGTAAATAAACACTGACTTTTTTATTTTTAAAAAAGGAAGAAGTGAGCAGAGTGATTAATATATCTAAATGTCATCCTGAGTAGCCAGAGAATCTAAAAACTTTGCTGCACATTTTGAGTTTTTCTTTTTCTTCCATTATTATTCAGAAGACCTTAGGAAATTAGGCAATTTGGGCCAATTGTGTCATTATCAATTCTGCACACAGACCCTTCAAGGCAGTATAATAACCAATGATTACCTTAGCCCTTCATTTCAATCATTCCAGGTCCACAGTTTCCATTTCTGTGCCTCACTAAACCATGGTTTTCTGCGTTAGGATTTCCAGATGAAAGACGGCATTGATACAGTCCCAAAGACAGAGACTAAATGGGCCTCAGGCTAGGAAGGAGTATTGAAGTGTAATTTGTGGTCATCACTCATCAGAGAGACAGTGGAAACCAGTAAATGTGGACAGGAGGATGGATGGAGGAGGGAGTGAGGGAACCATTGTTTCCTCAGCATGAGGACAATCATGAATGTTTATATAGTCAGAAGATTAAAAAGTGCAGTGTTTCATCAGCAAGGCCCATGAACTCTATAAACCTGTTTGTTGTGGTGTCCTCCAAGGAGTCCGTCACAGTTTGGCTTTCTTCCACCTGTGATCTTCCACCTGATATACATCTAATACATAAGAGCAAAAGACGGTTGTCTGTAAACTGTGTCTTAAACAAAAGAATACGAGGAGGAAGAAGATGAGGAGGACAATGAGTATTCCAGTTACCATAACATTACGAACCAATATGGAGGAATGAATATCTACAAGACAACATCTAGATTAAATGGAAACCTCCTATTCTCATTTCACTGAGTAGAGGGGTTCAGGATTTTTGTGTAATTTTTTGCAGATACTTCTTTGGTAGAAAAAAATGAAGAAGTCTTGGAACTGGACTGTGTCACCTTCCAGCTAAAGAATTCTCTTTAACAACCGAAGCACACATTTCTCTTCTTGACCTCTCCAGTAATGATGTCCTTTCTCACTGCATGCTTCCATTTGGGGGTTTTGGGTAGAGGACAAGCACAATCTGTGGGTGTCATCTGGTTCATCAATTATCACAGAAGGGCTATGAATAGAGGAAAATGACAGAAGAGAAGTCTCACCAGTCAGCACAGACCTGCTCTTTGTCCCACTCCAGGTTATCCTAGCCACATCC
This sequence comes from Dasyprocta punctata, assembly GCA_004363535.1. Taxonomy (NCBI): domain Eukaryota; kingdom Metazoa; phylum Chordata; class Mammalia; order Rodentia; family Dasyproctidae; genus Dasyprocta; species Dasyprocta punctata. The sequence goes on along the minus strand of RJWM01019877.1, from coordinate 35,738 downwards.
TTCTCCATTCATGGAACCAGCACTCTCAACCTCAAAAGGAGTCTTACAGTCAGGTATTCAAATCATTAGTAGTGAAAGGAGTGAAAATAATTTAATAACAACTGTGAGTTGGAACTGGGTTTAAAGTGTCTGTACCTCTGTATAGACTCTTTGAAAGTTAGAAATCAATAGAAAAGATTAGAGCATGTTACTTAGGTACTTACAACTTAGTTTGAAATTCTGTTAACCAAAATTTTATTTCTGTGAAAAGAGCAGTTTGTTTGTATCTGTGAGATGACATATTCCTCTGAGTTGATTTGCAGTGAAGACATCTGCCCTGAGTAAAAAGTAAAGAGATAATGGATACTCTCTTTGAATTCATGTGTGATAAATATAGAAGATAAGTTCAAAATAAGACTTTAGTATTATTAGAAGTAGAACTGCAAGTTTAAGCTTCATGTCATTACAAAAAATCACGCTGTGAAGTTACTATTTTCTTATTTTTAATGGGGAGTTCCCTTTTATCATTGCAGAATGGGGAATTATGCACTCAATGATTTTTAAAAGAAAAATAAAAATTAAGTAGGCAGTAATGGTGAAAAAGAATGATGCATTAAAAAATGCAAGAATTATGAAAATGTCCTGGAAATTCAATGTTATACAACAGTAGTTATTAACAGCAAGCCATGAAATTTAATTTAAAATTAATGTAATTTAACAGCTGAAATATATTACTTATGAACATTTTACCAAAAGAAGCATGACTCATTGTGCAAGAATGAGAAAAGCTTATTAATGTCACCTAATAATACTGCTATTTTGTCTTAAAGCTGGAAGGATATGTCTTTTTTCACTTTTCTCAAAATGGTAAGCCATATTTTACTATAAACATGAATTTGTTACATGCGATGTTCTTGGTTATCTAATACTGCTCACTGAAATGTCACTAATGGAAGTGTGCCTAGAAGGTGGATTACATAGAAAACAATGATGAAAACTTTCAAAGAATACTGAGTTTGTGCCAGTTCAGTTACATTACTGAAAGTATGTGGAAATAGAGTGTGAGTACTTTGTGACTACAGGCAATCAAAATATACACATCATTCCTGGTGTCTACATTCCCAGTGTTCTTATTCTAATCTTTAGGAAGTTGTCCAGTCATCACAGAATCACAAAATCTAATGCATAAACTTCTCATAATTTCATCTCATAAACTTTCAGAGGATCCATAACAGTACCGTGTCCTCTTTGAATTGTTCCTGTCATGGTGGTTGTAAACCTACACTCATCTCTCTGATCATGAATGATGACCTTCACCTCCACACTACTATGTGTTTCTTCCTCTTCGATATGTCCTTGACTGACATCTGTTTTGTGTCTATCCTTGTCCCAAAGATGATTGCGTTCATCCCTGTGTTAAAACCCTTCGTCGATAGCCTGTGGAGCAGGGATGATAAAAGTGCTGGACTTTACAACCATCCCGAAGCCAAGTGTGGTGGCACAGACTTGTAAAACCTAGCACTTAGGGAGGCTGAAATGGATGATCTAGAGTTTGTGCATAGCCTGGGCAATGTGGTGACTTTCTGAGATCCTGTCTCCCAAAAGGACAAAAAGTAAAAGCAGTCAGTGATGTATTTCAGTTTGAAGGCCCTGGGTTCAATTTTCCACACTGAAAAACAAGCAAACAAACAAACAAGCAAAAACAAACTAAAACAAAACAAAGCAAAAGACAAATATCAAGAAAAACAAGTGCCCCAAAGAGGCATCACAGTAGAATAATCTATTCTCAGGCCTGTAACATTTTATTTGGAAATATAAGTTGGAGAAAGGTGAAAAAGTCATCTTTTGGTTCAATAATTTCAGTACAAAAGTTATATTATTAAATAGTTTGTGTGCATAATTCCTCACCAAATTTCATAGAATGTTTTGGGACATTAGATATTGATAGGAGAAGAAGGCGTAGAGTCATTATGAAATGTGTACAAAATTGAGAATAGCAAAAATTTATGGAGTTGTTTGATTAAGGTAACTACACAACAATGTAAATGTAATTAGTGTCACCGTCTCGGTCTTAAATGATTAAAATGGCAATTTTCACATATATTTTACCAGTGTAAGTAAAGGAAGTAAATGCATATGAGTTTTTGAAAATTTAAAGACATGAAAGAAGGGAGTATTACACATACACTTTCTGCTCAGTAGTAGAGAATCCAAAATCATTGTGGACTTTCATTCCTTTCTTCTTCTTCCTGAACTTCTATGACAAAGTTCCTAGAGATTTGCAGAATACTGATTAATGGCTGATTAGGACCTCTTTGGATTAGGGTCTCCAAATCCATGTAATCATCAATAATCAGCCTGGACATCCAGATCTTCAGTCCAAGGTTTCTAGTCTAGTGGGTCAATACCTGTTTCTGTGCTGCCCAGTTTTAGGCGGCAGGAAGCCTCCATCTGACCTGGGAGAGCTATCAGTCCTGAGGGTGGAGCCTGTGTTTTCATTAGGCACTGATCTGGGGACAGGTGTAGGGCCTTAGTTTTGGGTCAAGACCCAGCAGGGGTGGAGATTTACACAGTAAGTGTTGAGATGACGGGGGAAGGGTCATAGAGTTGTGTCCCCTCATCAGTGCAGACATAAAATTGTGGGTAACCAGGTGAGACGATATTTATATACACACTTATCAGGGGTTTCTTTTTGTTGTTGTTGTTGGCTGTGGTGGAAGTTCAGAAATCTCATACAAAATTTTTTTTCCTTCTTCCCCAGATTCTACTTTGTGCTGACATTTCATCTGTGAGAGCAGAATATGGGTCCTTCCTATTGGTTTCCTTAGCATTTCAGAACAATTAGGCAGGTGATGATGAGTATGAAGAGGGAGAGATTACAGCACCCATAACACCATGAGGCTTTCTTAAGGGCTTTCTGAATGTTGTCCATGAGGTATGTGTTCTACACAGTGTGCTTTATTTCTTCTGTGTAACACTCCCTTAGTTATAACGGTGACAAATAATTCTTATTCAGAAGAAAAAGAAATTTTTGTGTATAATAACCTAGATGGTTAGGTTCAAAAGACTGAATCCATGTTGGACTTTTTCTGTCTGATTAGAGACACATGGTGTTATGGTATCATACTGGAAGAATTGTTTCCCTCATAACTGTTCCCATCACTCCTCAAATTGGCCCCTGTTCCCAGATCTCTGAGGACTGCCTTGCATTCATGGAGGAAAAATTGAATATGAATGTCCTCAAAGGCCATTTCTCTAGTCTATCACACCAGGAAGAGTTCTTTTGATCTCTACTCCTCTCTTTTTAGGATCTTGTAGATAACAGGGAAGAGTCATGCTTGACACTTGATGAATCTGCTGTAGGGAGGGTGACAACAGACCATGGGCAAACACCGCATAAAGGGTGGATGCATAATACATGGGCACATAGCTCTCTCCTGTCCACATCCAAGATACCACTGTGGATCTCCACATCCTCCTGTGTTCTGGAGTAGTTATATAGTGTGGCCAAAATTTGGCTGAAATCTTTCTGATAATTCAGAAAAATTAAAATATTTATCGTGTTGTGTGCTGAAAGTGATAACTTCATTTTAGTCCCAGTGGCTCCACTTATTATTTCTGTGACACAGGACAGGTTGTTAGCATCTCTGAGACTCTGTATTGTAATGTATTTGTATTTCTAGTTTACAAACCTGCATGGAGTGTAGATTAAAGCACTATTCATGCCTCCTCTGTGATGAAAATGTGATGAATGCAAAAAAATTGAAAAAAAGAAATGCTATTTTATTATTATTTATTATTATCTTTGTTAGTCATTATAAAATTTGACTCCAAGTCATGGTTTTCCTCATTATTTAGCAGGTCACTTTGGTTTTGTCCTCACCAAAGCAAATCCTGAGTATTTGGGGAGGAATGCCCATGTTTGTCATTTCAATTTCCCCTGTGTTTATATCTTTCTTGGCACAGAAACTGCATTGCCAATTCAAATGTCAGTTAAATATCAGTGCACTTTTTCTTGGTTCACAGAAATAAAGCTTGAGTTCTGAATTTCCCACACTGTGACCATTTTTGCCAAGGATGCTTTGATGGGTCATGGGTGAGATGCAATAGCTCTTGTATCTATCTCATAAACACAAGGAACTCATTATTTGGTAAAAGCAATAAAACATGGGAGAGATTTTGTAAATATAAAACACAAAGGGCAGGGTTGTGGCAAGTACACTCATTGCTTTTTTAGGATTTCAAGTCCTTCAATGAATATGAAATATCTACTGACTTTCTAAAATAATTTTGTAAGTTTGCCACACATAAAAATGCATTAAACATGGAGAATTGATTCACATACATAATATATTTTGATCCCTTTTGCTTTCCATGTCTGCACAGTGTCTCAACCTCTGAATCTCCTGATACCCTTTCATTCTCCTCGAAGTTCTTCTCCCTGTTTCCCATCACCTGTCTTCTAGTATTCTTTCAAAATTATTTATATTTTATGTTTGTCATATCAGAGAAAGCATGTGACATTTAAGTTTGTGTGTCTGGTTTGTTTCTCTTAAGTTTATGGTCTGAAGGTGTATCCATTTCCAAAAGAATGTCTCCTATTTATTCTTATATATGGCTGAGTATGCTCCAATGTGTATATATGTCACATTTTTGAAATATTCATGTGTTGATTGGCAAATAAGCAGTTTTTGCGATCTAATTATTATGATTTGTGCTGCAATACATATGGGCATGTTGGATTCAGTTTTATAATTCTTTTGGAAAGATACACAGAGAAAATAGAACTGGTTCAAATGGAATTTGTATCTTTAGTTTTTTGAGAAATCTCCGTGTGATTTTCTTCATTTATAGTTGTTGAGAAATCAATAAGATTAGATTAAACTAAAGAGTTGAAAATTAGAAATTGCTCATAGTAACGATTAAAATGAGCACAGAGGACAAGGCAAAATGAAAGAAGATAGAAAATTTGAAAATTAAAGATGAAGAATGAAAAAGAAAAGCAGAGAAAAGTGAGACAAAATTCTATTAAAGAATAAAGGAAGGCTGGGGATTTAACTCAGCAGCATTTGCATTTGCCTAGTAAGTGTGAGGTCATGAGTTAGATCCCAGGTACAAAAAAAAAAAAAAAGAGGTTAATGGACCAAGGCAAAACTAACAGAAATATGTAAAGAAAAGAAAAAACAAGAAAAACATAAAGCAATGAGCAAAAGAAATGCAAAAGCCAAGAAAGACAAAGCAAGCAGATAAACAAATGAAACAGAGATGTGAGTCAAAAACATCCTCTCTTCTAAGGTTTTTGGGTGAAGAGTTTAAATCCAGGAGTTGTGGTATTAGAATCCACCACACACCAGAGGAAACATAGTGCATCCCTGGTAGCGCCTGTTGAGTCTCCACACCCAGCTTTGCTCTGTGAATCCTCTGTGTGACCAGTGTCTCTTGTTGGGCAAACTCAGTTAATGATGGCACATCTGCCTCAGGGCTATATTCTCTCCACAGCTCTTAGTGTTTGCTCCCTGCTGTGTGCCCAGAGGCAGTCTTATCCCTAACTTTGTGGCCTGTGGGCTTGTGGGAATCTCTGCTTTCTCCAGAGTCCCTTTTATTTGTACCTCCCCAGTGGTAGCAAATACCAAAGCTGAGGAATGTCCCCGACCAGATGGGGTAAGAGCAGCAGACAGGTATTTCCTGAAAGTCAGCAGAGGGGGAGCCAACAGTAGCCTGGATTTACACCCCACACTTTCAGACCCAATCCCCTCAGAGCACTGTGCAGTCCCCTGCCTTCTCACCATAGAGTGCAACACCACCTTATCCTCCACAATCTGAGCTCACCACTGTGTAAGCTTCACAGAGGGTCTGTGCTGAGTTCCCCTCCCACAGCTGACTCTGGTGGCCGACACGCACCCTCACACTGCAGTTGGGCCACCTCAAAACCCCTGATAGGCTGTTGTTCTGTGACTTTTATTTCCCAGAGTAGTTCAGTCTTAAACAATAAACCCCTTCTCAAAATAACTCCTAATTATTATAACACTTCCAGATAGGGCAGACACTGTGGTGGATTACTACTGCAGTGCTAGCCCAACATATACAAGGAGTCATTTTCAGAGAAGAACAGCACACTGCATCCCAACTTACAATTACTGTGGGCTCATGGCAGGGCCAGAGTGGCTGACCCATTGTTTATCACTGGCCTGCCAACACTCTCCAGGCATCGCTTGTGTTATTGACACAAATCCCTGTCTCTGTAGTCAGGCTTACCTTTGCAGGCAGCATGTTTCTTTTCTCAACATTCACTTCAGTTTCTCTGTGATTTCTAACTCTCCTTTCTTCTCTTTATTCATTCCTGGAGCTCTTCTCTTTGTGTTTCCTACATTTTGATTTCTAGGTATCTCAATTCCAGTTCCTGCAGAGAATGACTTCCTACTGCCTTTCACTCCACCATCTGTATCTCTCCTGTATCTGCTCATTTTAGACAGGAGATTGTAATGGATGTCATCAATAAACTGGCTATTCCTCTGATGAGTGCATTCTTTATTAAAAATGCTAATGTTTAGACAAGGTATCAGGCCTACATCCCGCATTCTGCATAACTACTACAAAGACAACAATACATGATGTGTCAACTATTATAACTATCCACAGCCTATTTTGAAACTCAGTTTCAATATTTCTTTATCTTTTATTTTCTCTTTAGAAAACAAAATGACAGTAGGGAGCTGTTGAAGCCGGAGACTGACCATATGTGTGGGGCTAATGCAAAGCCAGTTCTGAAAACACAAGGATCCAAACACAAGTTACATAAACAAGCTCTTCCGGCTCCAAGAAGGCAAGAGGCCCAGGCCATCTAGGCAAGCAAGTTGCTAGGCAGTGGGTTTGAAATTGGCATTCTTCTTTGGAGGTTATAAATGAAGGTGCTACAGTGGTTGAGCAGTTCCTTCTTTCTCATCAGGAGAGTAAGGGCTTCACCTGACCTCAGCTTTGGTTTCTTTTCTTTAGTTTCCCATCCTCTCACCATCGTTCCCCCCAGGAATATCTAGAGCTGCAGCCTATCACTACACATGGCACCTGAACATGGACCAAGTTAAAAAGAAATGGTGGGTGAGGGGACACTTCTCATTTGAGTTCAACAGCGGGAGGAAGTAACTAGGTACTGGTCAGTATTCATCACTGGAGTGAATTGATATTGCCATCATCAGGTGTAAAACTTGGGTATAGAAAAACAAGAGTTCATTAGGACTATAAAAATTTTAAATATCAATAATAAAAATAATAAATAAAATAAATAAAATCTAAAGACAGATAGGCTTGAGAGAAGCCAAAGAGACATAGTTTTGAGTGAATTCAAAGGGAAAACTGGCTTACAAGAAACCAAAGGCAAAGAAAGTACGTATCAATTTTACCATTGGGTGTGGTACAGATATATTCTAAAGAATCACAAATGTATATGGAAGTGCTGGTTGTGTGCTTGATTCTAGTGCTTACATTTTTGTGGTGGATCTGGATTAGATATTGTATTAATGATCATAGACTTGTGGAGTCAACCAAAAAGGAATTAACTCAAAGCACTGTTTTAGAATCCAGTCCTGTGCAAGATAAGGATGGTAGAGCATCAAAAAACCCAATAGAGCTTGGGCCTTCTGATGCTGCTCAGTTACATAAGGAAGGAACATTGAGGGACAGAAGGAATCATTCCCCACTAGATAAGGCTTTCACCTCAACTGAGCCACAGGCAGCAATTCCTGCTTTTTCAGCCCAGACAAATTTTGCTGTCACAGGCTAGAATGTGTACCTCTAGGGGACTAGAGCCATTTTCTCTCCCTCCCTTGCAGTTGGTGCTAGAAGAAGCCAGATGGACGGGGGAGTACCCAGAGGGTTTTCAATATATCTACCTAGTTATAGAACTTCGAGCCCCTGATAATCTGGGACAAGTTACATGTCTTTGTGAAGCAGTACCTTTTAAGTCACTGAAAGAATTAAAACATGCTACTGCCGGGTATGGTCCTACAGCCCCTGTAAATATTAATTGGCTTTGCCCAGTTCTTAAACTGATAACTCGTGATTTAAGTCCTCTCTTTGACATTCTCAAGGAGGACCTGGGACCACATCTCCAAGGACACTTACTTCAGAGGCTACAGCCACATCAGACAAAATTAATCTGGCTCTTTCCAATGCTCAAATTTCTAGAGTTGACCCATCTTTGCCAATGTTTTTGATTATCTTGCCTAACCAACATATTCCTACTGGGGTCTTTTGGCAGTCTCAGGTGCCTTTACTATGGCTACATATACCACATACTCCACACAAAACCAATAGTACTTTTTGTGAGACTATAGCAGAACTGCTCTCACGTGGATGAACACGTGCTGTTCAGCTCTTTGGTCATGAGATGCAAACTCTCATTGTTCCCTTTTCCTCTGTTCAACAACAGTGGCTGTGGCAGTTTTCATCCTCTTGGCAATCTGCATAGGCTAACTTCCTCAGTGTTACTGATTGTCATTCTCCTCCAGATAAATTAGTTCAATTTGCTTTCTTTACTCCCTTTGTCTTTCCTTCAAAAATAAATTTGGTCCCCATGACAGGAGGTCTCTCTGTTTTCACAAATGGGTCATCTTTAGACAGGGGAGGTTATGTAACAGCCTCCTCTTCCAGAGTACAGGATATGAGTTTCTCTTTTTCACAAAAGACTGAATTACAAGCCATCACTTGGAACTTAGAAGATTATTCATCTACTCCAATTAACCTCTTTTCAGACAGTGCTTATGTTTGTGGTATGATGAGCCACGTTGAAACTACCACTACACACACTAGTCAAGAAGATCTCTTTCACTTATTTCACACACTCCAACTTGTCATTAGGTCACACTATGTTCCCTGTTGTATCAGCCATTTATGTTCCCATTCCTAGTTACCAGGGAAATAATGCAATAGACAGGTTGCTAGCCACTGTCACTGTTGCTCCCCCAGATGCCATTCAACAGGCTTCTGCCTCCCATGTCACATTCCATCAAAACACTATTGCTTTGTGCAAACAGTTCCATTTAACAATAGAACAGGCTTGACGGATTGTTAAAAATGTTCTTCATGTGCAATACATTTTCCCTCACACTCTATAGGGGCTAATCCCTGAGGGTTACATGTCAGTCATCTCTGGCAGATGAATGTCACTCACATTCCTGAGTTTGGCCCTGTAGGCTGGCTCCATGTTTCAGTGGACACTTTCTCAGGATTTATCTTTGCTTCTGCTCCACTGGTAAAGCAGCTAAATATGTCATTGCTCACTGCTCGGATGCATTTAGTGCACTTGGCTGCCAGCAGGCACTGAAGACTGACAGTGGCCTAGCCTATATGAGTTCTGATTTCAAAACTTCTTCTAAAACTTGTCATGTTTTCCTTGCCACAGAAATTCCTTATAACCTTCAAGGTCTAGGAATTATCAAACCTGCTCACTGTACACTCAAGATTTACTTGCAAAAACAAAACTGTGAAGTTTTCCTTACCAAATTACATCTCATAATAGACTCCACTTGCCACCCTATTCTGTTACCTTTTTAAATTTTTCTAATGACGGAACTACAGCAGCAGAAAGACAATTTAAGCAGGTGAAGAAAAATGAGTTTAGGAAGAGTCCTTTGGAAGGATCTTCATACTGGACAATGGAAGGGACACAGCCCAGTGATAATTTGGGGTCAAAGTTGTGCTTGTCTTTTTCTAGACAATGCTGGATGGCATATCTAGCTGCCAGAGCATGCTGTCTGATTGTATCATGGAACCAAACCTAGAGAAGTGGTTCATTCCACCTCTCAAGAAGCAGATGCTCAGTGGTATGGCAGTGATGCCTCCAAGATTACTCTACAACCAATAGAAAATAATGAAACTGGAACCAACCTTAATTAACCCAGGATGCCCAAAAGATGGTAACAAAAATCAAAAACCAAATGTCCAAATAGATGATAGGAGTGTATGCTAAGTCCTATGACAAAAATATATGTTAATTACAGATAAAATTTTGTCCTTTCCAAATTCTTTTACAAGAGATCTCTGCTAATTGACCTACTAAAATTCTGACTAGTCTATCTATAGTTACGAATTCTATAGTTAGTGTAATTTAATTTGTCTAAAATATATTTGAGTGCACTGTGATTATGTAAGATGTGTGCCAGTCTGACTGTGTAACTATTCATCTGTCCAATCTGTTAAACTGTTGTTCTGAGTCATTGAGCTAATGCTTACTCATACATGCAAAGCTGAAAGTACAAGTGCCTGTACAGGAATTCCCAAAGCTACAGAGTGCCTGAGGGCATGGGGTGCTGGAGGTGAGCAAATGTTGCAACTCCTAGAACAAAGGGTGTAAAAAGTGAGCTAGTTCAGCAAAAGGATGTGAAGTAGCTCCTGGGAACTTAGAGAGTTCTTGAGGACACTGTTCAAATCTGTACAGAACATTTATCCATGTTTGTCCACTTGTCCAGTCTGTGATCATCTCTTTCTTTTCATTTGAACTCAATTCTTTCTCATTTTTAAATTTTTGAATGATTTAACCAACGTTTAATTTGGGTGAGAGAAATAAAAAGCATGCTCCCACCTGGGCTCCCAGTTAGTCAAAACAATGCTAAAATTGATTGTGAAAATGTAATATACATTGTTGTTAACTTGAGAGTTTCTCATTTTTCAAAAATAATAAGTTAAATGTTGTGATTGAATTTTTCATGTCATTAAAAATTATTAAGATGATTAAATAAAATCTCAGCATGGGGAGAGATTATTGGATAGGACTTCAATTGATGAATAAGAAATTGACCACTTGTAACATTTAACCAAGTCTTGTTCATTGATTGGAGGCCCAGTGATCTCCATAGCCTTATGGGAGATAACCCAACTAAAGTTATGAAATGTATTATTGTAATATGTTCACATTGGTCATGGTAAAGAGAAATAATGCAATAAGGTATTTGATTTAAAGATGCCCATACAAAAGTTTTCATAAGGCTGACAGATTGTTATTAACCTCAAGGTTTATAAATGTATTCATGCTTCCAGATGTAAAGGTTTTACAAAATGTAAAACTGGGATTATTTATGATGAGAAAATTTTGTTTCAGATTCAGACCTCTGCCTTTAACAAAATTTATGTGATGTATAGTCCACTGTCTTAGTTACTTTTCACTCATTGCTGAGACAAAATACCTGACGCCCAAAGTTAGGGAAGGAAAGGTTTATTCTTACAGTTTCTAGGGAGTTTCAGTCCATTAGTTGGCTCCAAGATGGCATGGCATGGCAGGCCTGCTGTTCATGGTGGCTGCAAGCTGCAAGGCACGCTGGCAAGAGAGAGAGAGAGAGCGGAAGGGAAAGACCCACCTTCTCTTACGCTGTATGTCAGCTCCACCCCTGGGCAGGCGCAGCACTCACATTGTCAATCAACAAACCAATAACAAACCAATAACTCAGCCCCATCAAAATTGTATGAGGACTTGGGGGTACACTGCATTCTCACCCAATACATTCCACCCCTGGACCCCCAAGTACTCATGTACATCCTTACTACAAAAGACATTTAGTCCATCTCTAAGAGTTGCCAAAGTCTTAACAGTTTCAGCACTGTTGAAAAGTCCAAGTCCCAAATCTCCTCCGAGATCTGGGACAGATCTCTTATCTGTAATCCCCTATATAAATGAAAACAAGGTTAAGCACTTCCAACATATAAAGGCACAAGATAAACATTACCATTCCAAAAGTTACAAACAGGGGAATACAAAGCATTGGAACCAAAGCAAGCCCAAAATCCAGCAGGGCAAACATTAAGTCCTGGAGTTCTCTGCTCAGCATCTGAAGTAATCTGGTTACAAGCTCCAGCAGGCTTGAGTGACTCCAGCCCTGCAGCACCTTTAGGAGTTTTAACTTCCAAAGCCTTCCTTGGATGATCCATGTTCCTTGGCTCCACCCTTACATCTTTACACATTGCTCTCTGTAGGCGAGGCAGAAACTGCCTTAGCTTTTTCTTGTACTTAAAACCAGTGCCATGTGGATGCTGCCAAGGTCTGCTGCAGACTGGAGCAGTTGCCAGGCTTTCCTCTCTCTTGGCTGTAGGGGTTGGCTGCCTGGATCGCTGAGCTCTCTGAACCTGATTGTGAGGAACAGCTTCTCTATGCTGCCATTCTGGAATCCGGCGTGGCTGCTGCCATCTTGGGACATGGCGTGGCCTCTGTCGCCACTCTGGGACAAGGCACTCTGCTGCTTTTTGTCGCCACTCTGGGACAAGGCACTCTGCAGCTTTTTCCTCCAAGCAACTCTTTCACTTTTGAAGGCCTGAGGCTGCAAAGGGCGGAGGCCTGCTGCTTCCCAGGATGCCCCCAGGCCATCTTTTTTACTCTTTTGTTCCTTCTCAGCATCAAGGTCTCAGCTCCATCTTTAAAGTCTACAGCTTCCTGGCCAAACTCACATTTTAAATCACCATGCTGGGCTCCTTGCTCTTTATCCACAACATAAATCTGGCTAAGAGCCCCCAACAAAAGCCAGGCCACCATTTCAATGTTTGGCTGCCTCATAGTTTCACTCTGTAGAGTAATTAATCCTTTGCCCTTAATCTCAGTCTCAGGCAAAGTCTCTGGGCATGGGCAAAATGTAAACAAACTTTCTGCCAAACCATAACACACATCATGTGGAGTCCAACACCCAATGTCATTCTTCCCAGCAGAAATCTCCCGAGCCTGGTCTTTATCGGCAGGCTTTCTATCAGCCTTCTGGTCTTCTGAGCTCTGACCAGAATCTCCCATACAAAACAGCCTAAGCCGTTCCAGCTCTATGCATGTAGACAGCATCTCCAAACCTTTCCAAACTTTCCCTGCAAGCCACTTCCAAAGGCTCTCGAACCACATGGTCAGGAATAGTCACAGCAACGACCCCACTCCTCTGGTACCAAATTCTGTCTTACTTTTTACTCATTGCTGAGACAAAATACCTGACGCCCAAAATTAGGAAAGGAAAGGTTTATTCTTACAGTTTCTCGGGAGTTTCAGTCCATTAGTTGGCTCCAAGATGGCATGGCATGGCAGGCCTGCTGTTCATGGTGGCTGCAAGCTGCAAGGCACGCTGGCAAGAGAGAGAGAGAGAGCGGAAGGGGAAGACCCACCTTCCCTTACACTGTATGTCAGCTCCACCCCTGGGCGGGCACAGCACTCACATTGTCAATCAACAAACCAATAACAAACCAATAACTCAGCCCCATCAAAATTGTATGAAGACTTGGGGGTACACTGCATTATGACCCAATACATCCACTAAAAGCCAACAAGTTAAGTAAAAGCTTCTTATATATTAGATAGGGATGGTTAACTAAAAGGGGTATTTTATGAGAAAATGAAAATTCAAGTGTGTTACAAAATGTCATCAGGACTGTCATGCTATAATGTTGTATATTGTTCTAATTTTTAATTTTCTGTGTAAAATATGTAATTGTTTATTAACACTCTACAGGTCTCCAAATGTTAAAACATCCATGGTTGTTAAAAAAATAATGATTCTATTTTGTGCTCAAAAATGTTTGATATTTAGAAAAGAAAATAATGTTAAGCTTACTGCCTCTACTACATTGTACTGTTATCAATCTTTTGTTCTGGATGTTTAACAACTGAGGTTTAGAGACCAAATATTTGAGAAACAGATGGGCTAAGAGGATAGTCAATATTTTGACTCCAGTCCTTCAAGTCAGTGTAGACCCAGCAAATAAGAGAACCTCTGCTGCATCATCCTATTCTCAGTGAGTCCCTGATCTTCTTATCAAGACGACAGTTAGACCACAGAGGAAAATGATCATTGGTTTGTGATGTGCCTAAGAACAGTCACAAGAAGAAAAGGTCACCGAGGCTTTCACAGAAAGCAACTTGGTTAAGCAATGGCCTTGACTCGTCCTGATGGCTGACACTGACAGAAGAGCTAAGAGGTGCTGTTCATGATTCCAAGGTAATTTGTAAGGAGATTTAACTCTCCTTGATAGATAGAAAAAAAAACAGATAGTATTTAATACAGGTCTCACCTTGACTTGGTCTTGAACATCCAACAGAAAAGTATAACCATGAAATGTGTAAAGCAATGCTAAAGTAATATGCTATAAAAGAAACTCAAATCAGTAACACCTGACAATTGTCAGCTACACTGATAGCTGTCTATTGTTTTTTTTTTTATTTAGGCAAAAAAAAAAGAAAAGAAAAGACATATAAAACAAAGACAGCAAACAAAAGAGACAAACAAACAACTAGAGTAAATACACAACAGTAACATTATAGGTTTACAAAATCGGATGATAGAAACTTGACAATGGTTGCAATATTGCGTATCGTTATCTTTAAAATGGTTACTTACATTAACAGATATAGACATGTAAAATTGATCTAATCGTATGAGTATTAATTGTTCTTTCTCAATAACGAATACATTCAGCAGTGTGTTCATTTTAGTTATCTTACATATACATATATACAGGTTTATATTTTTCCTCTTTCCTTTTCTCTTTCTGCCCTTTCCCTTCCCAATTACTTTTGCTCTTTGAGTTGTTTTTTACCCTTACGTAGTATTTATTATAGATTTTGGATCATATATACTTTTCCGTTTCTTACACTAGGGAGACAATACAGTATTTACACATGTGGGTTTGATTTATCTCACTTATGAGTATGGTCTCAAGTTGTGACCATTTACTTACAAAAGTCTCAATGCAATCTTTCTTAATAGCTGAGTAGTACTCCATTGTATAAAAATACCACATCTTTTTTATCCATTCTTTGATTAATGGGCACTTGGGTTGTTTCCAAGATCTGGCTATTACAAATTGGGTTGCTATAAACATGGGTGCACAAATATCACTGTGATATGATGCTTTCAATTCTTCTGGGAAAATGCCCAGAAGAGGGATAGCTGGGTTGAATGGGCTCTCTAATCCTAGCTTCTTGAGGAATCTCCACACTGGCTGCCCCAGTCTACACTCCCACCAACAGTGGAGAAGAATTCCTTTTTCCCCACAGCACCTCCAGCATCTGTTGTTGGTTGATTTTTTAATCTTGGCCATTCTTTCTGGAGTGAGGTGGAATCTCAGCATTGTTTTAATTTGCATTTCCTGAATGACCATTGATGTTGAACATTTTTTCATATATTTATTTGCCATTTGTATTTCTTCCTCTGAGAAGTGTGTGTCTACTGTTATGGATTAATGGACTGCACAGGGTTTCACTTGTGGAATGTAAGGACTTAAAATCCTTGGACTGCACTTAAAATGAAACTGCTCAAGAATGAAAAGGCTTCCTACAGAGTTCTTCAGACACAATTCCTCCAGCTTCAACTGACCATCCATCCTGTCCTACAATGAAGCAAAACTGAGGGATATATAGGGAGTTGTTCGTTGAAGCTGGAGATTGATCACATGTGTGGGGCTAAAGCAATGCCAGTCTTGAAAACACAGAGAGACCAAAACAATCTACATAAACAAGCTCTTCCGGCTCCAACAAGGCAAGGTCCCCAGGCCAGATGGGCAAACAGGTTACTAGGCAGTGGGTTTGAAATTAATATTCTTTTTTGGAGGGTATAAATAAAAGCACTACAGTGGTTGAGCAGTTCCTTCTCTCTCATCGGAGGAGGAAGCACCTGACCTCAGCTTTTATCTCTCTTCTTTATTTTCCCATCCTCTCACTGTCCTTCCCCCTAGAAAGATCTAGAGCTACAGTTGGTTGCTACAAGTGACCACCTTATTATGAAGTTTCAAACTTCCATGAGATTTGACACATGTCCTAAATATTGTTATTCTCCCCATTTTTTTTATTTGAAAGAGAATAAAACAAAACAGAGCAAAGCAGTTCAGAGCAAAGCAATGCAAGCAACACAGGATTTCAAAACAAGACAACAGGAAATCAGTAGTGGCTACCATAATGTTTCCTGTTTTCTTTGAAATAGTTGCCTGTCAAAAAAAAAGAATGAAAGCCTTATGGGCCTTCAAAACCAGACAATAGGAAATCAATAATGGCCACCTTAATGACTCTGTTCCTTTCAAAATAGCTGTCCTTCACACATATTGAAATCAAATAATAGAAAACAGACTAAAAGAATTGATTTTATTATGTGTGATGGTATGAACAACTACATTGAAGTAAACGAGACATCATAGTAAACATTGCAGATTTCCTATCATCTTGCTTTGAAGTCCAATAATGCTTTTATTCTTTGTTTTGATTGGTTTTATTCTCCCCATTTTTATACAGATCATGAGCAGGAAGTGATTGAGACATTTACACATGCTCCACCAGTAGGGGAGAAAACATGAGGACGCAGGTATTGATCTTTTGATTTCAGTGCCATGGCCCTGCTTCCTCCAAAGGAGGAAAGCACACATTATTCTCTCTACAAGATGAAGAAATTTCTTTGTGTTAAGTGGGGCACAAACTTTCTTAAGAATCATTTTAGAAAAAAAAATCATTTTAGATGCATGGATGATTACTTATGAGTGTGACGGCTTCTGATTGGCTTGTGTCCATCTGTAGGCCCCCACTTTACTCGGCCATGGCAAACTTTGATCTCTGTGATTTCCTGGTTTTGAATTTTTTCTTCTATTAGCCTTTTATACTCTTGGCTCACATAATTCAATTGCCTTACAATTTGCTTATTTCACTGATGCAGAAATTTCCAATTTATTCTCATGTCTTGCCCAATTCTGTAATCCAATAACATAGTGAATTATATTCCTAACACCCTATTTTGCCTTTTCGCCAGCTCAACCGTTAAATCACTTCATTCATTTCTCTTACTGTAAAATCACTTCGTCCATTCTGAACACCCCATCATCTTTTGAGAATTTTAAAACCTTCTACACCTATGATTGTCACCTGTCAGTTATTTATTTTTGAGACATTCTTTGACACATGCACTTGCTTAGAACTATCACATCTTTCCAAAAGGATGTGTTAACCTCAGGGATGTACTCTGTGGTCACCTGTACATCAAATCCCTTTATGTATGGCCTGAGATATAGAGACATTACCTGTGCCTTCAGGAGACTGCACAGCAGAAGTTAATTTCAAGTGTCCATTTAGAATGAACTTTGGAAAAGGCATTAAAACAGTATCTAGACCTGTAAATCTTGCTTTTGTGCCCCTATATTTTCAAAAGTTCATGTTTCTTTCCTTACAATGTTTTAGTTTTTAAAAACTTTAAATTTTTATTAGTATTTGTTTGCAGTACCTAATGATTACATCCATCTTGGGGAGTTGGTGCATGCACATAATAATTGTTTCTGAAAGACTGCTTTATATTTTTATTGTTATTGAAGGAAAATTTACATAAGAAAAACTTGATATTATACTCATTCTAAGAACACATTGCAGTGACATTACTTATTGTAATTATTATTAGGAAGTCCTTAGAGATAGAGATGATATTGACCAGTTTGACAAATTATCAGCTCTGGGTATTGAGTCTCCAAGGTCATATGATAGTGATCTGCTTGTGTCTTCAGCTTTTTATTTGGTGGTTTTAGTCCAGTTGCTTCCAAATCTGTGTCTCCTCCTCCTTGGTTGGGCCCAGGAGAAAGATCTCATCTGACATTATATTTGCATCAATCCTAGGGACAGAACCTGAGCCTTCACTGGAAACCAGACCCAGGAGATTCTTCAGATCTGCAGTCCTTGCTTATGACCCAGCAGACAAGGAGTGTAAGTCAGTAAGTGCAAAGGAAGAGCATGGCTATAGGAAATAATCTTGCAGGGATTGTTTTCTAATCATGAGCACAAACAAGGCACTTTTGAGTAGCCAGATGGGAAGAGACATATGAAAAATTAGCATTATGAGGAAAGTGAGGCTTCTATTCCTCATTGCAGTGCAGATACCAGGTATCTTATTCAAAATTTGCTCCCAACCCATCCTGGCTCTACCTTGAGTTTATGTCTCACAGCAAATAGCAGAAAAGGTATCCTATTGAAGTGATTTCTGTGTACTCCCAAAAGATTGTATTGGTCATAGTAAGGATAAGCAGGATAAATCAGTAACCACATCCTAAACTTTTTCTTGAGTTATCTAAATTCCAGGTATGGAGTAAATTATTCTACATAGTTTATTTCATTGCACTGAGTTTTCTGATTACAGATAGAGGTCATTATGCCATTACAGGAGAATCCTGGCAGATTATCTCCTTGGCAACTCAAGCATCCATTTCTGTTCCCTATCCATGGAGGAAGAGAACACTTGTTCACTGTTTTGTTTTGTTTTGTTTTGTTTTGTTTTGTTTTTGGTTGGGGAACAGTAGTTAGTGTTACTGCTAGATCAGATAATTGACCAGTTGGAAGCACCCACTGCATCCAGCATAGAGAGAAAAGACACTGTTCACAGGGCAGTTTCACAGGAACAGTGCACACTTGCTAATTCAGTGCAGATTTCTTCCTGCACACCACCGCTGGATATACTGCAACTTTTCTCATCCTGCTCAATGCTTACAGTTATGTCACAGAATCTGAAATATAGGCCTGTCTTCTGTTGAATTCATTTCCATATAGGAGGTGAAAGAATTAAAAATGTGCCTCAGAGTTTTAAAAATGTACCTGTTGCTACAGCTCTCAGCTTCTGCTTACATTTTTCCCTGTAAATTGAGAAACAGTGAAAAGATTTAGAGCATTGGACAACTTCTGTCAATTTAATTTTTAAGCCTTTTAACTTTACTTATTATTTTTGTGATCCACAAGAGGCATTTAGTATCATGAGAGGGGAAGCATTGTCATTAAGGTTGGTTTGTGGTCACAACAAATACACTGAATATTATACAGACATGGAGTGCACCATATGGGATACATATGTATGAAACGAGAGCAAAATAAAAGTTTGTGATCACTATTAGTAATGATAAGAGTGAACTTCACACCAACTACTTCCTGTGACCTGAAGTTACTCTAACTCTTTGTGTAACAAGACATTTTCTTTTGTTTCTGTGTAACTTAATGTGAACCAGTACCGAGGAATGGTGTGCTGCTCTTCATATCTGATTCTAGAAAATTTGTACCTTGTTAGGCAAAGAGGAGGCATCAACAGTAAAATCCTGTTAAACATTGAAAGGACTCTTCCTGGAGCCACAATGCTTGTTCTTAATCAGCATGATGTGCACATACTTGGTACAGTCCTGTCTGCATGTTCATTCCTTTCACAAATGCCCCGTAGGTGTGGAGACAGGATAAATAGCCCTTGCTCATGACTGCATTATGAACATGTGGGCTCTGCAATCCATTTAATTGCTTCTCTATCAGTCACAAATGCAGCAGAAATATTTATGGGCTTAAAAAGGGACAAAGAGAAGGTAGCAGGTGAATATATGCCTCAAGCTAAGATTCTTTATAGAACTTTATATCGTGTCATCTCTAGTGCCATTTGAATACAACTTATTGTATTTATTGCTTAAGATTCCTACTTTCAGGATGTTGCAATTTTTGTTTTCAAAACAAAATCTACAGTGAGTACAAGCTTGAATTTCAGACTTCTGTTAGATGCAATACATTCATAGACAAATGTTCTTCTTATTTTTCACAAGCATTTGAGCTGAGAGGAGGAGATATTCATAGACATTCTAGCTATTGTAGGTTAGTTACACAGGACTAAAATGTTTATTTCTTTACTCATATCCCACAAAGTGTTATGCCATGAAAATTATTGGTGTGTTTCATAAAGATATCATTACTGGCAAGACTTCGGGGGATATTTGTAGGTATATCTCAAGAATAATAGGCTGTGCACGATTGACTTTATAGAAAAAAATTGTGAAATTAGTAAAATTATATATGAAAAATTATTTGTTGGAAAGAAGAACAGTATCTATCATTAATATATTATGTACAATTTTTACTTATGTGGCAGAAAGAGAGGCACAAATATTTCAAAAAGAACAGCACCATGATAAATGTACAAGTTAAATGAGGTCAGTGTCTCGAGTAAATTTCTACATCAGTTCAGCATTTGCAATAGATCCATGTTCTTCTCAGGAAAACTTAATAACAACTGTGAATATAACCTAATCCATTACAGGGCAGTAGGTGTTATGTGCACTAATTAGATGAGATTTAAGTAATTTTTAGTTAAGCTTTTAAGAAAATGGTTGGTAGTTTGCAAACCACTGCTGTTCCACAAACCTTGACAGGAAAAACCTACCTGGAGAATTCATAACAATGGATTCTGTTGAAGACAGGTAAATAAGATAATGAAATTATGAGGAGATAACAAGAACTCAAAATTCACCTGTAATTGTTCAGATCTATAAAAGGTATTATTTGTGATGTATTGTTATTTATATGTTAAAATGTAGAATGATAATACTTGTGGAAAATTCTGTAAATTCCACAATGTATGTTAAAACTGTGTTTCCCAACTCTGTGTGAGAAACTGAAAAACACCTCTGAAATACAGGTATTCTGATTAAATTGATTAAATTAAATTATAATTAAACTAATGCCTAGGTCATTTGGATATGCTCAGATATTTAGAATATTTAGAATACTGAGTTGGATGTAACTGATTCTAACTAAATGATTTTTAAAACACTATCATGCAATAACATTATGAGGTAGATAATTTTATCCCTATTTTACAGATGAGGTAAATTATATGAAATATATTAAAATTACATGTACAGCTTTACACTATTTCGTGTGTTTTTATTTTGCATGAAAGTTTTCAGTTGTGTTCACGTTATGTTTTTACTTTTAAAGAGAATGACACAGACCAATAAAATGATAACAAAAATACAGTGATAAGACAGTATGGAATCCACAATATTTACTATATTGCAAGTTGTTATCCTCTAAATAGTTTCTCAGATTACTAGTTTTAGGCTTTCAAAGTCAATCAAATAATATAGGCATCAGGTTGTTTCTTTATTTCAGTTGTTATCATCTCAGTCTGTGATCCTACAAATTAGTTGGTTGCTTATGGACATGGCAGTTAAGGGTTTCTTTTCTCTCAGTTCGTGTGCCAGTTGTCTCATGGGGAGGGGGGATGGCAGGTGGAGACTCCTTGTTTCTCCCAGACTGGCACAGCTGCCACTGGAGCATGGAGGGTTGGATGGGGTGGGTGACTTTCTTCCTGCTTCTCCTGAGCTGGCATGGCCACTGCTGACACATGGTGGGGGGATGTATTTCCTCATACCTGTTTCTCCCTGGCCAGCACGTGCATTCCCAATTTACTTGCTTCAAGGATGTCAAACTTGCTAATTCTGTCACCCTTCTCAAATCCTTACCCTTTCATATTCTGACACATTAATCAAAAATACTCCTCATGTATTTTGCTGATGTCATATTTGGCTTTTTTCCCCATGGCAGTGATCAATTTCTCTTACTGTAAAAGCATGCCCAGAGTTCTGAGAATCCCATCATCAGGTGGAAGATGCAGAGCATTTTCTAACTGCAGTTCTCATGTATCAGTTGTTTGCCTACTATGCAAAACAGGCCTTACTGTGTACCTTAATCCAGCTGTGTTATATTCTCTCAGCAAGGGCATGGTGGCCTCACTGATGTACACTGTGGTCACCCCTATGCTGAATCCTTTCATCTACAGTCTAAAATATAGGGACTTCAGTAACTTTGGGATTAGGCTCCATTGTGTTATAGTCTGATTCCAGAAACTTTATCATCCATTTTGAATGTTGATTGGGAAATATAGTAAAACTGAACACACAAAAATCACAGCTTCATTGGTTATATTGTTTCAGATGTCTGATGCCTTCAATTGCCTATTATATTTCATAATAGAAGCATGGCTGTTTGGATAGATGTGGAATTTGCACATGAGTGCAAATTTCATGTAAGAATGGAAAAGATTTCTGTAGTCTGCTATGATTGAGGGTTGCACAAAATGACATTGTAATTTGTGTTTCCAAGCCTTGATTATAAGTAGTTAAATGGCCCATTTTATTATATATGTCTTAACACAATGAATAATGGAAATAAAAAGCTAAGAAGTTTTCTCAAAAAGGAAAATTAGTAAAATTGTTAGCAACCTCAAAATGCCTCCTATGTATAGGACGATCCAAAACTTTTTGTGTGTGTTCAATTTCTCTTTCTTTTCTCCAACTCCCATTAAATTTCAGAAGTCCTGAGGGTTCAGAGGACTTGGACCAACTTGGGTAATTGTAAGCTGTGTGCACTGAGCTTCTAAGTCCTATAATTATGAGTCCACAATCAGCCTCCTCTTCCGGGCTTTGTTTGGAATTTTTCAGTCAAATTTTCATCATTGATCTGTCTCCTACTACATGGTTGTCTGAAATAGGAAGCCTGTATCTGACATGGTTGATTCTCTCAGTGATCCTAGAAACTTCACTAGTTCTCAAGCAGGTGAGGAATTGGGATCAGAGATTTTTGACGTAACCCAGTAGAGACAAAACCTAATCCAGTAAGTGTCAAAAAGGAGGAAGTTTGGAGAAGAAGTGTTGGAGCAATTGTTGCACACCATGAAGAGACACATGAAAGTTTGCATAGTGAGAGGGAATTATAGTGTCGTGCACAATTTCAGCCCTGAAGACTGTGAGGTTAGTATATTTGGTTTTCATAAGGGTCACACAATCTCGCTCAAAATTTCCATTTCTTCTCACATTGTTCTCATTGTTCACAGATATTAATCCATGAGGGCAGATTACTAATGTCTGTGAACTGTTTCCTCAGTGTCTGAAAAGCATCATGATAGTGATGAAGAGGATACAAATGATTATAATATCATGAACCAAGATTGAAGTATTTCTAAGTAATGGCATCTGAATTATGTGCTCTACATAACTTGCTTCTTTGTGCTTGTACAATGTTAATTATGAACTCTTAAAATTTTGAAAGAATAAATGGATTTTTGGAGCCTTAGGAAGCAATGCTAACATAAATACAGAGTGTGAAATTTATGTTCTGTGTGGTGATGAAAGTCTCAGATAACTCATTCACATTTGCATTTCTTCTACACTTGTACTTCATAGACATCTCACCCACAAAAGCTTAAACTGGCCCCTTCTGCACTGTTCACATTCATTACAAAGGGATTATGAAGGGGACGAAGAAAAAGAGTAGGGGCAGGAAGAGAATACCAATATCATGAACTATCTCAGAAAGATTCCAAAACATCCATCTCTGGGCTATGTTTTCTATAACTTTGTTCACTTAATTTCATATCATTCAATTCAATTTCATTGGTAAAGTCCTTCTCAAATTAAATATATTCACTTTGTTTTACAGAAAAGGGAGGATAACTATTTTTTCCATAATTACTATCAGGTAGTTGAGTAACAAAAGATGGAAGGGATCACTGGATTGGGAGGTCAAATACAAACAGGGAACACTTCGCTGTCACTCCAGAAGGGGACTCTGCTTGTTATGCTCTTCTTTAGTGAATTCATTGTTGATCAAAGGACAAGTCAGTGTGTGTTACCTACCACATCCAGCATAGGAAAGACAGCCATGGAACATGGGCAATGATCACAGAAAGAGTGATCTTGTGATCATTCTGCATACAACTCACCCTAGGACCTCTGTAATGCATCTTTGCAGTAATGCACATCTTCTTTACTTGGGTGGCAAGGAGAACAGAGCAAAAATTTTGAAAAGAATGTCACAATGATAAGCATACAAGTTAAATCAGATCAGTGTCCCTTAGGTAATGCTTTGTATCAGCTCAGCATTTGCAGTGGATCCATGTTCTTCACAGGCAAACTGAATAACAACTATGAATGTAATCCAGTCCATTACAGGGCAGTAGGTGTTGTGTTGCATACTAATTAGATGAGATTTAAGCAATTTTTAGATGAGTTTTTAAGGAAACAGTGTGGGAATTCATAAATCTCCGCTGTTTCAGAAACCTTGACGGGAAAACCTACCTGCAGAATTCATAACAACAGATTCCTTTGAGGATAGGTAAACAAGATAATGGAATTATGAAGAGATATCAAAACTAAAAATTCACATGCAATTGTTCAGATCTCTAAAAATATTAGCTGTGATGTAAGTAATAATATTTATATGTTAATATTTAGAAAGATAATAGCTATGGAGCAGTTTGTAAAATCCACAAATATGTAAGGTTTGTGTTTCCCAACTCTATGTGAAACAGTGAAAAAACCTCGGAAATACAGACATTCTGATTAAATTGATTAAACTATGATTAATGTCTCAGTCATCTGGATATTTCAATATAACGTCAGATATTTATATTATTGAATTAGGTCCAACAGCAATTTTAAATAAATGATTTTCAAAATACTGTCTTTCAACAACGTTACAAGGTAGATAATTTTATCCCTATTTTACAGCTACAGGTGTATTACAATTACATGCTCAGCTTTACACAATTTCATGTGCTTTTATTTTGCATGTGAGTTTTCAGGTGTGTTCACGTTTCTTTCAGGTGCATTCTTTCCAACTGAAGCATAGTGTGGACTGAAAAAATTGTGACTTAATTTCCTGTATGTAGATAATGTACAAGAAATGCAATTCATGTATGAGGGGAAAAATGATGTGTAAATCTGTCATTTAGAGTTAGTAGCATTGGGATTCAGCCTTGGTTTGGGAGTTTCCTTGTTTCTAGTATCTTCAACTGGACACAAGAATGCTATGAGCACAAAAAATGAAATAAATTAACCTGCTCTATTGAATATAGACTCAAGACGAAGAGAAAAGTGCTGTCATACATAGCAAGTATTTTCCTGATAGCATATCAGGTGATTAAAATAAATCCATGTAAAATTTGTAATTTTGACTATGCTTCTTGTCACTAATTACTTTAATTATTGACAGAGACAGTAGTGCATGAATGCCACTTTCATGGTCATGTGTAACCAGATAATGTGGCTGTATTGGAATCTGCTATTTGTGCTCATCAGTAAAAATGATAGCAGTTACATATTAAATAATTTATAAAAGCCCGAGTGAGCTACAATCTTGGCGTGTTTTTTTTATGTTTTGTTTTGTTTTGTTTTGTTTTGTTTTTGTACAGAGACACAAACTTATGACCTTGTGCTTGGCAGGTAGGCACTGTGCTACTGAGTTATGTCCCTGGCTCAAGCTCTTACAATTTTGAAAGAGGGAAATCAGAAAAATTAAGGAGAACGAAAAATTTGTGTGAGATAACTGGCTTAACAAAATATGTTTACATTATGAAAATTAGTTTAATTTTAAGATACTGCACTCCTAGTAATATAGTATTTGTAGATAACCTAAGTCAGGGGAATATGTACCATATTATGAGAAAAAGGTGTATTTGATTAGTTAAAAACATTTTTCAATAGTATTACATTTTTAAGAGGAATGGTTTGATTTTCTATGCATTTCCTTAAAAAAGTTAGCTGTGTATTACTGAAATGATGGGCTTCTGACTCTAACTTCTTGGTCTCCTAACAGTGTTCAGTACAGGATCTTTAAAATAGGAGTGTATAGATGGAGGTGGATATCAAGAAAGGAAATAATTAAAATCCTTGAGAAATAGGATTTCTCAGAACTGAGAAACATTCCTGAAAGTTTTAGACTTCAAATATAAGGAATTTACTTGTGACTATTTCAACTTAAAATATGGGCTATTGGATGCCTATTTCATTTTTCCAATGAAATTTGTTTTTATAAGGGTGTTCAGACAACATGGAAACATACAACCTAACAAGTGTCTCTGAATTTCATCTCATGGGCCTGTCAGAGGATCCAAACCTGCAGCCCATCCTCTTTGGACTGTTCCTGTCCATGTACTTGGTCACAGTGCTGGGGAACCTGCTCATCATCCTGGCCTTCACCTCTGACTCCCACCTCCACACCCCCATGTACTTCTTCCTCTCCAACCTGTCCTTGGCTGACATCTGTTTCATCTCTACTACGGTCCCAAAGATGATTGTGGACATCCTAACTCACAACAGAGTCATCTCCTATGTGGGCTGCCTGATGCAAATGAATCTCTTCATCATTTTCATGTGTATGGATGACATGCTTCTGACTGTGATGGCCTATGATCGTTTTGTGGCCATCTGCCGTCCCCTGCATTATGCAGTCATTATGAACCCTCGTCTCTGTGTCTTATTAATATTGATGTCTGTCTTTTTTAGCCTTTTGGATTCCCAAGTGCACAACTTCCTTGCCTTGCAACTTAGTTGCTTCAAGGATGTCAAAATTGCTAACTTCTTCTGTCACCCTTCTCAACTTCTTAATCTTTCATGTTCTGAAACATTAATCAAAAGCGTTGTCACATATTTTGCTGGTATCACCTTTGGCTTTTGTCCAATGGCAGGGATCCTCTATTCTTACTCTAAAATTGTGTCCAGCATTCTGAGAATCCCATCATCAGGTGGGAGGCACAAAGCGTTTTCTACCTGTAGTTCTCACATCTCAGTTGTTTGCCTATTTTACGGAACAGGCCTTCCTGTGTACCTTAGTTCGGCTGTGTCATATTCTCCCAGCAAAGGCATGGTGGCCTCTCTAATGTACACTGTGGTCATCCCTATGCTGAATCCATTTATCTATAGCCTGAGGAATACGGATTTCAGTAGCTTTCTGAAGAGGATCCATCGTGTTATAGTCTGATTTCAGGAACTTTATTATTCATTTGGAATGTTGATTGGGAAATGTAAAATTGAACACACAAAAATCACCACCTCATTGGTTATATTGTTTCAGATGTTTGACATCTTCATTTTCAGGTTATACTTCATAAGAGGCATGGCTGTTTGAGTAGATGTGAAATTTTGGGTTTTACACATGATTGCAAAATTCATTTAAGAAAAGGAAAGAGAGCCGGGCGTGGTGGCGCACGCCTTTAATCCCAGCACTCGGGAGGCTGAGGTAGGTGGAGCGTTGTGAGTTCGAGGCCGGCTTGGGCTACAACGCGGCGCAAGGCCGACCTGAGCTACATACTGAGACCCTGCCTCAAAAAACCAGGGCCGGGAGTTTGGCTCAGTGGCTTAAGCGCCTGCCCTGGCAGGCGCAAGGCTGTGAGTTCAATCCCCGGTGCCGCAAAAAAAAAAAAAAAAGAAAAGGAAAGGAAAGATTTCTGAAGTCTTCTATGATTGAGGATTGATATTGTAATTTACACTTCCAAGCCTTGCTTATAAGTGGCTAAGTGGACCATTTAGTTATGCACTTCTTAAGATAACGAATAATGGAAATAAAAAACCAAGAAGTTTTTTTGAAAAAGTGAATTTAAAAAAAAAGGAAACAATAAAATTAGTAGCAACCATGAAATGTCTCCTGAGTAGATAATGATCCAAAACTTTTTGGAGAAATTCAGTTTCTCTCTTTTTTCTCCAACTTCCACTGAATCTCAGAAGTCCTAGGGAGGAACTTGGACCAACTTGGGTAACTGCAAGCTGTGTGCACTTGACCCTATAATTATGAATCCATAATCAGCCTCCTCCTCCAGGCTTTCATTTGGAATTTTTTAAACTTGATTTTCATCATTTTTCTGTTTCTCCTACATGAGTGCCTGCAATAGGAAGCCTATATCTGATATGGTTGATTCTCTGAGTGATTCAGAACCTTCACTGGTTCTCAGGCAGATGATAAATTGGGGCCAAAGTTTATTTTTTACATAAATTACTAGAGACAAAATCTAATTAAGTAAATGTCAAAAAGGTGGAAGATTGGAGAAGGAGTATGAGAGCAACTGTTACACACTATGAAGAGATACATGAAAAATTGCACTGCGAAATGGTATTATAGTGTTGTGCACAATTTCAGTCATAAAGACTGGGAAGTTTGTATATTTGGTTGTCATGAGGGACCCATGAACTCATTCAAAGTTTTCCTTTCCTTACAGTCTTCCTGTTTTCCATAGACATTGATCCATGACATCAGATTATAGATGTCTGTGAACTGTTGCCTCAGTGTCTCAAAAGCATAATGATAGTGATGATGAGGATATAAATAATCAAAGCACCATGAATCAAGACTGAGATATTCCTAAGTAACAGCATCTGAATTATGTATTCTACATAACTTTTTTCATTGTATTTGTACAACATTAAGCTTGATTTCTTAAAATTTTTAAATAATATATGGATTTTTGGAGGCTTAGGAAGGAATATTACAAAAACTTTCAACTAGGCAGAGTGTGGAATTTATGTGCTGTGTTGTGGTGAAAATCATGGATAACTCAATCACTTTTGCTTTTCTCCTACACTTGTACTTCTTAGACAACCCACCCACAATATCTTAAAGTGGACCCTTCTGCACTGTTCACTCCAATTACAAAACGATTATGAAGATGAAGAAAAAGAGGAGGATAAGGAGGGTAAGCACAATATCATGAACTGCATCAGAGTGATTCCAAGAGTCCTGGCTCTGAACTATGTTTTCTATAAGTTGGTTCACTTAATTTCATATCATTTGTGACAAAGCATAGGGAGTTAGTGCCTCTGAGACTTAGAATTTTCACTAGCATTTTTTCTAGTCGATGCAACTGAACTAAACAAAATAAACAGATAGAGGTGTTTCCTGTGTTACTAATACACAATGAATCTATAAAGTAAGGATAAAATATAAGTTAGATATTTTTATAATTAATTATACTGCTACTCTTCATATCCCTCAACTAAAATACCCTGTACTTGAATTAATTGTATTCCTATTTCTCTAATGAAATATTCAATACATTTATTACATTATTTTATGCAATTAATTTATAGAGAAATGACTAACATTCATTTCTGATCCTTGATTTCTATATAGCATTTGGTATGGAGGAGGTATCAAAATTAAAATCTCTATTAAGCACTGGATTCTTCCTTTATTCACAAAAATTCAGTGCAATCAGTGCTGTTTCAATAGACATGGTTATTTCCTTTCTGCACTTTTATCCTTTTCAGGAGTGTCCAACAGAGTAAGAGGTAGACAATAATAGCTCTAGTCTACTTCTGTATCATGGACAACAGAGACCTAAAATTTCACCATCTACAATATTCAGTTAATGGGGAGGTTTATATGATCAAAATATAGTAAGAGATGGTAGAAAACAGAGAGGTTTTGAAGAGATGGCAATGGTTTTGGTATTCAGTGAGACATGTAGGAGAAAGGGATTGAAAGAGGAAAGGCAAGAGAAAAGGAAGAAGATGGATGTGTGTATCAGCTTTCCGAAATGCATACAGTTACTATTTATACAAATGTACACCAAGAAAACCATTGGTCCATGAAGATGCAATCCAAGAGTAAACCACCAACTAATGTAGCAAATTCATTATAGAAGGAAAGCTATGAAATTCTTTAATTTTTCAATTTACTTTTTTGGATTGACAGATGTATTTGTACACCCTAAAACATTTTAAAACAGAAAGAGACACAAAAGGAAGAAGAACATGGGACCTTTATGCTTGATCAGGTTCACACCTTGATGTCACACATTCTAGACTTCACCGGTTTCCTCAAATGTCTTCATGGATAAACCCACTATTTCTGGTAATGGAATATTTTTATTTGAAGATACAATGCAATTACAATATTTTATAAAGTTTCAAGTATTCCTGAGTTGCCACTTACATTGTTAAGATGGGTGTTATTTTCCCTGTTTCTGTTATGCAGCGTGAGTACAGGGTTGGAGAGATGGACACATATTCTGCATTTGGTAGCAACCAGTAACAACAACTTCAATACTGAGCTCTGGCCTCCCAAACCAGGGCACTGTGTCTTCTACAGAAGATAATGGAAATATTATTCTCTGTAAATGATAAATTTTTGGTCAATAATTATGCAGATATTATTACTACAGTGATATTTTTACATGCTACACTAACAAAAATAGGTTGTATTTGATTACGAAATATTGTTGACACAATGAGAGCAGGTGATTAATAGTAAAATGGCATGTGCTTCGATTGTTTTAATTTACATATCAATCCCTGACCAATATATTATCTAGAAATTTTCATTTGTGAGACATTGAGAAAGAGAAGGATTTTAAAAAGATTGTAATAACAAACTCACTAAATGATGTTCCTTCTTCAAGCAATGCTGTACATCACTTAAAGCATTTCAATTTCATGTATGTATTTCACAGACGAACTTAAAACCATGTGTCAGTGTAATATAGTATATAGACCTTGAGTTTTGACACTGTTGAGAATGTAGTTCAGCTATAGGCAATTTGTAGGTAGGAATTATAAAAAGATGCTATAGATGCACAAGTCAGTACTGACAAGTACATAATAATATTAAAATATGTCCTTAGACTTCATGTGAATGCTTCATTTTGGTGATACACACATGCAGTAAAATAGAATCATGCAGAGATACCAAAAACTCAGCTTTAATAATTGGTAATTTAACTCGCTGTAAAATATTGGCTCTGAAGCCCATATTACTGCACGTTTAATTTAAATTATATTACTAGTGACCATTTTTATAGGTAAAATTAATGTCTTATTTTCTGAAATTTGGGAAATACTTCAAAGCTGTGTTTCTCCAGTGTACTACAGGAAAAGATCACCAAGAATTTAACTGGAAGCTATTTTGAAAAACTAGGTTTGTTTCAAGGTTAGTCTATCTTGATATGTTAAAAAAAACACACACATAAATATATCCATAAACAAGTGTTAACACTACTAGACTGTAAAATATGAAAATGTTTTTAAAACCGTTTTATGATAACACTATAAGCTAGGTAATTGTTTGATAGATGAAGACATTGTCCAGTTTTTTACAGTGTTTTTGGTACGGTGGGTTTTTTTTTTTTTTGCATTTTTTCAAGTAGTGACGGTATAAATGACCAAATAACAAACCCTGCTTGCCTTCAAGAAGCCTAAGTTAGAGAATTTTAATTTATGTAAAAGTTGAAATGAATGTGAAAATCTACTAAACTGCACAAGAACGGTGGGACTAACGGTGGGCTTTGGGTTCTAACTTGGGGCTAAAAGACTTTAGTCATATGTCTGTGAGTTTTATGATCAGAAAGATGAAGAACAGTCACCCCAGGGTACTTGGTATATAATAAAGATGTGTTCCTTGCTGAATACTTTACTGAGATAGAATGGAGTTGGTACAAATAAACTTCTACAAAATAAAGAAAATTCAAACGTCTTTCAGGGCATTTCATTTTTTTCATCATTGCCAGCGCAATGTACACTAATTCCACATTTTTAGTCAATAATGTCTTTGGTTATGTGCACTTGTCATAAATTTATCAAAAATGGAAGTCCATCAAAGTTAAGTGTACAATTTATACACAAAATAATTATCAAAATACAAAAGAAAATTTGAGTTAGGACTTCATTCCTAAGAGAAAGAAATCAGAAGACCCAAGAGGATGAAAACTCCTGACAGATGAAGGGTTCATAGTGTTTTCTGATTATGAACTGTCAAATTTAATTGATAATTGTAAATTAAACAATCACTGAATAATGATAATAAATAAATAACAAATTAAACAGCCATAATAGAATAGTCATTTGATTATCATCTATTACTGAAGACTTCCTAAATGCTGGGATCTCGCTTACAATTTTTATATATTCAGAATTCTTTCATTTATCCAGCGAGAAACACAGCCATTAATAAGATATTCTAAGTCTGTGTCCTGTCTCCCTGAGATGAATGTGAACATTCTGCACTACAAACAAGGACTACTAATAAATAAGCATAAATTAGATACACAAAAATAGTGTTCATGGGAAACTCCGAACAACAGTCTCTTGTCAAGACTGGCCTCCAGTTGGAATGTAGGATATAAAGGACAGAAAATGAAACATCTAGAATTCTACACCCTGTCTACTTGGGCATATTATGTCTGCCTGTTGGTACATGATGAGGACGAGGAGGAGGATAACAACAATGTTGACGTTATGACTGACTATTAAGGGCTTCCTAAGTGCCAGACCTGAGATATATGTTTTACATAGCTTGTTCCTTTCCAAATATACAGTCTTAAACTTATTTTGACAGCAATATTTGTATTACTTTACAGAAAATAAGGGAGCATGACATTTTAGATAACTGATGTGAAGTCATTAAGTAGGAACAAAAGAAGCTATTTTTGAACTGAGATATAAGATTTTGTATACAGAGGATGTTGCCTGCAAACCCTGGTAGGTTGTTTCTTTGAAAAGACAATGAACCATTTTATTTCTCTATCACTCAAGTAGAGACATCTTCCTCCAAATGCTGTTCGTGTAGGACCTCCTGCGGATCATGGAATAGATGGCTGTGTAACACCTGCTGCATCCCCTATGGGAATAGCAGCTGCAGATCAGTCACATCACAAAAGATAGTAGAAATGAGACAGTTCCACATAGATATGACTTTTGCGCCCAAGCCAAGCTTGCCAGTGTCTACATCCTCCCACTGTTTTCATCAGCCCACTCAACTTTGAAAAGGATACCCAGAATAACGTTCATGTTAAAACCCTATTAAGTTATCTTGTAAATCTGAAAGCACATGTTGGTTGCTCTTTGTGAATACATTTGTGTCCCTTACTCAAAAAATTTCAGATGGTTTGGTATCAGCGAAAAATGTAATAAAAATTCTGATGCAAACACTACCAATTCAGTATTCAGTCTACCTTCAATATTCCTTGGATTAGCTTTAGGGGAGTTTGTAGATTCTGGAGGTGTTTTGTTATCTTGTCTTCTCATGCTTGTATTTTATTTTTGTGGTTGTTCTAAGGTCTGTAGGTTGATTATAGTGGAAAACTTTGTTGTTACTATAAAGACCTCTTTACTTAATGTGTACTTTTCAATGATGCCCTTTGCCACTGTCTGAGGATTCAAATATCTCCAATTATTTTGAAATGGAGGCTGCAGTGTATTTAGCCCTACTCAGTTCTCTGTGAATGGGCCACCATACTGTTAGTTACACTGAGGCAATACAAATATTGGCATCTGGAGAAAACTAATTAAGAGCATTAACTATATCACCTTGACTATAGTAATAAAATCAGCAAGAATAATAGTGTAGAAGACAAAATGGATATTGACAAACTCTTAAGAACCAAAATGTACCATGTTTAACAACAGAAAGGAAAAATATAGATAATAGAAGCACTAAGACTAACCCAGTATTTTTCTACAGTAAATAGTACTCAGTGGAACAACTTCATCACCTCTAACAATTGAACAGTATTTAACAGGACTATCATGCAGTTAACTAGTTATCCAAAGATACAAAAGCTTGATAGTTATACTAATAATGGTAGAATTGGTGGGAAACAAGACAATAAAGTAAAAAGGATTAAAATTTGAAAAATTGATCAATGAAAAATGTGAAGGAGATAGAAGAGTCAAAGCAAAATAATTAATAAGAAAAAGAAAAAAGAAAAACAGCAACAAAAACAGAAAAATAAAAGAAAGATAAGCCAAAAATAATTAAAAGAGGAAAAGAAAATGGAGAGAAAAGAAAGAAAAGAGAAAAATTTCAAAGTTCCCCATAATATAGTGAAATATATGGCTGGTGCCATTATATTTAGTTCCAATATTATAGATTTTTTTTCTGTTACTACAAAATTATTTTCTCATTCTGAAAGTTTCATCATCAGGCTGGGAAGTATAAAGCATTCCTTACTTATGGGGATAAATTATCAGGAATTTGCTTACTTTATGGAGCAAGTGTTTTACTGTAGATTGCCTTGCTATACCAGGTTTTCCCAAAAGCAATTCAGTGGCCTCAGTGATGTAAACTATGATCTCTCTTGTGCTGAATCCCTGTATCTACGGGCTGAGGAAAACCAGCATTCTAAGTAC
The DNA here is from genome assembly GCA_004363535.1 of Dasyprocta punctata. Lineage (NCBI taxonomy): Eukaryota > Metazoa > Chordata > Mammalia > Rodentia > Dasyproctidae > Dasyprocta > Dasyprocta punctata. The sequence continues at coordinate 2,090 of RJWM01019877.1, read as the reverse complement.
CCTGGGGGGAATTCCACAGCAGAATAAACTAATCTCATGTCCTGTGGCTGCCATTGGAACATAGTTGGAAAAAGCCAAACAACTAGACTCATAAGTACAGCCTGCCTGGTCATGTTAATATTAAACATTCATGGCTTCAGGTTCTCATAATTTTTCATAGCATAATATTGGTAGCATGAATGGGGAATTTTTAAAATACTTATAAATTTTCATTTTGGAAAATGAAAAGATCCTGATGATGTCTTATTCTGTGTTTCACAACAATTAGAATGTAATTTATGTCATGGAGGTGTGCACTTAATACTATTAAAATTGTAAGTTTCTTGTTATACTTATTTTTCTACCAGAAGGAAATAAAGCACATGGGCATTTAAAAAAAAAAAAATATATATATATATATATATTTTAGTTATCTTACATATATGTATATACAGATTTATGTCTTTTTCCTTTTCCCTTCCTTCTTTCTTCCTTTTCCCTTCCGCTAAAATATCTATACTGCTGAATGTATTAGTTATTGAGAATGATCGGTTAATACTCATATGATTAGATCAATTTTACATGCCTATATCTGTTAATGTAAATAACCATGTTGAAGGTAACAATACACAATATTAAAACCATTGTCAAGTTCCTATCATATTGTTTTGTAAAGCTATAATGTTACTGTTGTGGATTTGCTGTTGTCATTTGTTTGTCTCTTTTGCCTTTGGTCTTTCTTATATGTGTCTTTTGTCTCTGAAATAAAAATTAAATAAATAAATTATATATATTATATATATATATATATATATATATATATATGAACAAACCAGTTTTACCTGAATACAGAAAAAATTCAAACCCTCTTGTGAACACATTTTAAAATCTTTTCTCTTTTTTTCCTTTTGTGTTAAGAAGTCCCTGGAGATTAGAATGACATAGACCAATTTGGGTAATCATGTGCTCTGTGTATTGGGCCTCCACAGTCATAGAGTTGTACATAATCAGCTTCCACCTCTAACCTTTCAGTTTGGTGACTCCAGTTCAGCAAGAGCCACACCTCCGACCAAGCTCCCATGGTTGTCTGCATCAGGAAGTGCCCATCTATCTTTACATTAATTTGAATCCAGAGGACAGAGCCTGAGCTTTCACTGGGCAGCAGACCTAGGAGAATCTTTAGATGTTCTCTTCTTGACTATGACTGCAAAGAAGCAGCATAACTGAGTAAGTGCGGAGGGACTTCATGTACCTTGGAAGGACCTTCAAAAGTACAGCATCCTTACCATAAACACAAAAAGACAGTTTGGGTAGACAGATGGGAAGGTATGAATATGAAAAATATGACTTATATGAAATAGAAATTGTATGGTTTTGTAGTGGGAAAAGGAGGACTAGTATTTCAAATTTGCATTCCACACCCTGTTTCTGTTTCCCATTGGTGTCTCACCCATAGCAGCATTTTCTAAGCACTGCAAAAGGATGGTGAAGGTGGGGTAAGGATGTGAAGGAGGGGAACAGTGAGCATAGCATCATGAACTGACACTGAGAGCTTCCTGTGTGCTATGAGCACTGAGCAGTGTGCTCTATGCAGCTCATTTCATTTCTTTAGTTTTGACTTCCTGTTGCTGTGGTGCCCGCATTGTTATCCCACATGGAAAACGGACTCATTTTAATGAAATTCACAGCAAGCTGTTAGGTATGAAAATGGTAACCCACATTTAAATTTGTCTGATTCGTGTGATTACAGACACATGTCATCGCATGAAGATTACTCCTCTCAGGTTGTCCCCTTAACAACACAAACAGCCATTTCCCTTTCCTGTCACTCAGGGAGAGGAGTCCTGGTCCACTGTCCCAGTCTTTGCTGAGGTTCCTGACAGATCACAGTACAGAGCGATGTGAGGCACCAGCTGCATCCACCATAGGAAAGACAGTCATAGATCACAGACAAGCATCCCATAAAAAATATACACTTACGAGATGCAACATGTCACATAGCTTATTTGTTGGAAATCTCCAATCAATATTTTTATATAAATTTTCACTTGTATGATACGGAATGAAACACAGGCATTTTCAAATGGTGGTCATCCTAATGCACTAATGGG
>RJWM01019876.1:0-38162 GCA_004363535.1 Dasyprocta punctata | reverse complement strand
TGGCAATTTCAATTCAGTAAAAAGTCTGAAGTGCTTGGGACAGTGTGTGATGCTGAGCAACTGCTTTTATGTTTTTTTAAATTATCCTTAATATTAATCGTTCAAGGAAAAAGAAGTCTGACTATCCTTCACACAGGCTCCTGATCATTCTTCAGGGAAGTGTGAAATCAGTGTTTTCTGGTTGGTCTTCTAATCAGCTTGGTTAAATCCATCCATTGGCCTATGCTCTGTGAATGAGCTGGGTAAAAGCTCATCTTAATAGTTTGAACCATAGTCTTGCTTGGACAGAAAACTGTCTTTGTTTAGAAAAATACCCTAATAAGTTACCCAGGATAGAAAAGGCAAGGTTTTGGGAGACCAGATTAGGAAGGAGGGAACAAAAAAATCATAGCTAAAGAGTTGAAGAGCTTTTAATTGAGAGATACAAAGGGATACAAAGGAGAAGGGATGAGAGGAGTAGGACTAGGACAACGAGAAGAGTATGAGAAGGACCAGAATAAGTGTGACAAAGGAATTCAACAGGAACTTCCTGGTGTAGCAGAAGATATATGACCCCCCCAACACACACACACCAGTATACATCAGTTTGTTAGTTGCCCAGGTAATAGTTCCTGTTCCAGTCTCAGTTGCTTCTGTCTCTTAGAAACACTGTGATGCATAGCCAGTCACTATGATATACATTATATAAACCAATATCCAATTGACAAGCCATTCTGCCTCTGCATTTCCTGCTCGCTTACCTCATTTAATCCCTAGACACCAGAGATCAGGGCCTTATATTCTGGGAATGATTCTGAGCAGTGCCCATCGACATAAATAAATCTACCTCCAAATCCTGGATATCATTTCAGTGCTTCTGCTTGCTGTTGCACTGGTGGCAAATTGGCTTAGAATGTTTAACCTTAAGGATGCCTAATATTCTATTGTCTCGCTGAGATGTAAACTCTCTCTTATTGCCTGCCTGTGTTCATTACCAAACAGTTTCTTGTGGGATTCAAGTGGGAAGGAAGGGTACTACCAGCCTAAGAGGAAGGATTGAGTCCCACATCTAGGGCAGCTCAGGGCACAGAGAAGGCAGCCAGCGAGGTGAGTGCAACCCGGAGGGATTGCAACTGAGACAAGGCCAGAGAAGGCACACAGATATAGGAGACCACATGGAGCCTTCTAAGATATGAAGTGGAAGGCTGAGGCCATTTTATTTTAATCTCAAAGAACAGGATGACCTCAGAGACAAGGAGGGCCTCAGCTAACATCTGAGTTACATTAGCCTTTCCAGACCAGGGAGAGGAAGATAAGAATGCACTAGGATAAGTGGGATTAAAGAAGATAGTAATTCTCAAAGCATATTTATTTTTTTACGGAGAAATTCTTACTTTAAATGAAACATTACTTAGAAGTCCATTGTAAAAACAGATAAAAGAATATCTGCTTAGCCTGGCAAAGAAAGATTGCGGGAGTGGGGGAGAAGGAGGCAGAGCCCTACTTACTTGCTTCCTCCGCTCTTGCCCTTTATTTTACAAACTGAGCAGTTCTACCTATGATAGGGGTCTGACCATGACAGTTTTAAAACCATATGTAAGTGTATCTGGTTCCTCACAAAAAGGCAGAATAACAGTGGATTAGTTAAACACACAAAGTCTTAAACCAGGTTGTATCATTGTTGGGTCTTAGGTAATCACCTTAACATTGTTTAATTTTTTATCTATATAGCGGGTACATAAAAGGAAACATCCAGTGAGGTATGGCGTCACACACCTGTAATCCCAGAACTCTTGGAGGCTGAAGCAAATGAATCTCAAGTTTGAGCCCAGCCTGAACAACTGAGTGATTTGGTGAAAACCAATTTCAAAATAAATAAAATAAAATGACTGAAATACAGCTCAGTGTGAAGCTCCTGGGTTCAATCACTAGAACTGAAAAAAAAAAAAAAAATACAAACTAGCTGCACGTGCCTGTAATCCCAGCACTCAGGAGGCTGAGGGAGGAGAAACACTGTGAGTTCTAAGTCAACCTGGGCTACATAGTGAGTTTAAAACCAGCCTGATCTTCATAATGAGATCCAGTCTCGAAAAATCAAAACCCAAAACAAAACAAAAATCCACACACAAGAACCAACAACCTCACAACCTTTATTGCGACAATTACCTGCAAAATTGTACATTAAATAGTATAAAAACTGCTGGCACAGAGTAAATAATGTATGTTAACTATCATTGTTATTTTAATATACTCCTTCATTTCAGATATTTCATTATTAAACAATTTCCACTTTGGCAATTTCCTAACAGATTCTGGTTAGGAAAAGAGAGTGGTCCAGAGTACAAGGAAGCTCCAGAGAAGCAGGTCTGGGGTGAGAGCTCTGGGCAGGAAAATGGGGCATCCCACCCCAAAAAGAAGGTGGTGTCTCAAAGTAGTAACCAGTGACACCACTCCAAGTCAGAAGGTGTCTGACTTACAACAAACAACAGAAGTCACTCTATTAACTGTTTAACGCATGCCTATTTGATTATTTACTAAAAAGCACATCTGACCTTTGTTAGTACTTTGGCCCAAGAACCCATAATTATCATTAACAGAAATAACATGATGAAAGTATCAAAGCCCAATGTTCCAGAGGAACTTGGGTCTTGAGGCAGAAAGTAAAAGAAAATGTTAGTAAAAAAAGGAATATCCTCTCTACTCTACTTCTTCTGTGTTATTTTGAAATCAGAAGCCAGCAATTACCAGGAATCTAAATACTCCTCACAAGATATAATCTTATTCTGTATCACCCCCCAGAATTCTTGATTACTCACTGATGTGTGTTGCCAAAATTTAAAAGTATTATCTAAGTAAATATCTTTGCAAAGACCAAAAGCAGAAATAGTTTATATTTTTTACCAAAAAAAATTCCTGAAATTGTATTGCTTTTAATAAAATTTATTAACTTAATATCTTTCTATAAAAGGAGATGTTAAAAAGTAGAGAGAACATAAAAATGATTTCTGGAGGCTCATAAAACAATAAATTGTATTTTATAGAATGCAGAAAAATGGGAGGAAAATTTAGTTCTCCTATTTACAGTAGCCATGAGAAAGGCAAGGCAGAGTTCAAGTCTACAGAATTCACTGTTCCAAGGAAGCCTTGGTAATTTAGTATTGGGCAAACATTTAAGGACAAAGTCTAGAATCTTGAGGAGGACTGAAATAAAGTAGCATTACTGATGCATTTTTGGAAAGAAAAATAAGAATATGTTTCTAAGACTTGGGAAAACAGCCACAGTTAGACTATAGAGTCTCTGGAATGGGGAGATGGGCAATTGCAGAAAGAAAATTAAAGGGCTGAAGGATAATGAAGTGTAGCCTTCCTTTGTGAAAGCAAGGAGTGGTTCCATATGCCTTTATTGGCAGGGAGATTTCTAGAAAATCCTGTTATCAAGCATCAGAGAGTTTGGACAGAGATCAAATGAATCGCCCAAGGTCACACACTGTGTCAGGGCAGACCCAGAGTTAGAACTCAAAGCCCTAAAGTTTCCAGTCAATTGCTTGGCTCCTTAAACCACAAACGCTTGTCAAGGAAAAAGTCTCCCTAGAGTTGAGGCAACACAGCTGGAGAATATTAACCCCAATGTTTAAACCAGACAGGATTTCACTGGACCACAGATCCAGAACCTGTTTTGGTAGATGCACATGGAAAGAAGGAGGCGGGACAAAGAGGGCTGCTCAGAAAACAGTGAGGCTTAATTACATGATTAGATATTCCCACCCAACAACCCTTGGAACACACACACGAGTGCGTGTCCATGAGCATGCACACACACACACACACACACACACAATGCACATTCTATTAAATATTATTGGCTGACAAAACTGAAAATACTTGTCTGAAAGAAAAGTCATCGTTTTAATAATAAGTCATCATTTTAATAAGTTGTGTGTATGTGTGTGTATATCTGTGTGTTTTCCTTAAACCCAGAAAGGATACTCCTATTAGAACAGTACACAGTTAGTTCTAAGAACATGAGAGAGAAAGAGAGAGAAAGATAAAGAGAGAAAGGAGAGATAGAAGGAGAGAAGGAGAAAAGAGAAAGGTATTTAAATCTATGATTATTGTAAAAGTATCTTTATTCCTGGTCTGTGAGCCATGGGTTTGTAATCTTTCTTGATATTACTTGCATTGTGAACTTGATGAAAGCTAAGGTCCCCTCCAAGGGAGCTTCTTACACACCCATACTCACAAATTTAATATTAAAGTTTCAGGAATTCAAAGATCCTCACAAGTCAAAACCTCCAGTGTGAGACACACTATTGCAAGGGGCTTTGAATGCTCAGAGGAAGATGGGAATGGCTCTGATTGCTTTCTTCTTTCCAAAACCCTATCCACAACTCAATGGCCTCCTGATCACAAGGCAACTTGTTGGAGATACAGGTATCAGAATATTTCCCACACTGAGTTGAATCTGAATGTCTAGGGCTGGAGGGATGGGGCAGGGGCCCATGTCTCATGATTTTGATACACAGATTTGGAAATCACTGCTTTGGACAGTTGCCTAAGGATGCTGTCAACTACTTAGAGGCTTCTGGGTTCATGTGATAAGGGCAACAGAAGTTGGGGAGGGGACATAAGAAGAGTGATCATAGTTTCCAATCCTGAGTTGGGACTAACTCTAATAAAGTCAGAAATATTTAAAATCCAGCCCATTCTAGGAAATCTGGGATATATGGTCATTACAGATATAAGATGAAAAATGTCTGAGAAAGATAAAATAGCCAGATGGTTTGCATTACACTGGAAAATTCTATCATTTGATTTTACATCCTATATCCATTTCTCTTTCCTGATACCTTCTCTTCTAGCTATTGAAAGACCTCTTTTTTATCACTAGATTTCTCCAACTGATGCGTATGTCAGGAAATCTCACTACAGCCCCTCTGATCAACCTTATAGCTAGTTCACAAACTGAGACCAGTCTCCTCTGTCCCCCTGTGCTGGACCAAAAAGGGCCCAGAGACTCAATCTGTCCCTTTGGTAGCTCTTCCCACCCATTCTACTCATGAGAGTTTGTCTTATCAACTTTCATGCCAGGGAGTAAGATGTACCTCATTAGCTCTCCACTAGCTCATTTTTATCACTAATTATGCCAAGAAGAAAGGGAAGCAACATGCAATTCCTCACTGTTCAGTGTTACAGTGTTCTTGGGGTTATATTTGCTAGGCTGCAATAATCGACTACCTTATAAGTCTCCAATTCTCATTTCTCATTTATTCTTCAATCTTCTATAATAATATAGTAAGAGTAATAAATACACATAGTATATCATTAATGAGACAGAAAGATGAGGAGAAAAACAGGCTAATGAAGTTGGTGCTTATTCTAGAACTGTTTCACTCTCTGTTTCAGAAGTAACAAAGGAAAAGCACTGCAAAATCCAAAACTTACCCCTCGCTGTGCTTCTCAGAGGTGTTTACCTACAATACATACTGATAAATAGATGTTGAATTAAACCAAAAAATTTTAAAGGACTAATAAGCAAAATAGCTCACCAAAACTATGTTCACATAAAACTAAACTGTTTCCCCTAGTTTCATGCAAATTGCTTTTCTTGTTAATACCTAAGAGTAATTTGAAGTCATAAAAGTTAACATAACAATGATTATTTTTGTCATTCTTATTATTATTACAGTCAGTCAGTTAAATGTCAATAATATATTAAGAGCTGTCTGTTCTCTAGTTTAATTTTTCTCCAAAATTTTACAAAGTACATACCGGTTTCTCTAATCTTATAGCAATGGAAAATGAGGCTCAAAGAGGTTAGCTATGTTGAGCACATTCACACAAGTCAAGTATTCTTGACCCAGAGTGGTGCTGGTAGATATTTAACAACCAGATCTTTGGAGTGAGAAGAGATATCTCCTTTGTAATATGTACTAATTCCCATGGTGGATACATTTCCTTCAAAGAATTATCCAAGAATTGGAAGAACTGTGCACACTCACCTACATTTCGTCAGGTAAGACATGAGTCCCTCCACACTATAGACCAGCTTGATTCTGTAAGCTAACTAAGCATTCACTGCAGCATTTTCATAATTGCGTGAGTATGGTAATTGGACACAGGCCATATTTCTATCCTGGTAATACCAAATAATTTATAGAAATTACTTTCCTTTTTCATTCACTGCAAAGGTAAAATATATAGGAAAGCCATCAAATTATCATCTTGTTACTGTGTAAAGTTAGTCACAAGAAAAAACTCTTTGTAGACAACTTTGAAAGCTGAATTGAAAAATATATGGCAAGGGCCATATAAGCAGTATGTTAAATCTGCTAACGGCAAATATCAGCATGCTTTAGTAGCTTTCTACTACTTAGATATTTTGGGTTTTTTTCCCCCCTCAAAATCATATGTTATGATTCAACAAAGAAAAGTCATAATACTAGCACTCAATTATAGCACTCAGACATATTTCCTTTCATCTGTCCACCACATTCTGCTAAAATAATTCAAATGTCTCTGACTAGTGTCTTCCCAAAACACCTACATAGTCATTTTCAATGACAAAATATGTACATCAAATGAATTTCTACAATTCCTAACTCATGACTACTAATGAAAGGGAAAAGAGAGAAATATCTGCACTCTGATGACTTGAAAACAAGTCATCCATAAGATCCACTGCCTAAGAAGACACAGGAGGGGCTGAAGTACAAGTCTCTGATGTTTACTTTAAAGCCAATCACAGGCGTGGTGACACAACACAGGTGAGTATGAGGGAAAGAAATTTCAAAACAACTTGGCTTAGTTGAGAAAACTGAAACAATGCGTAAGAATTACTTTATGAACATAAATCTGTACTAAATCTTATTCCATTTCAGATTTTAAAAATATATCATGAAAATATATTATCAAATCCATTACAAATTCCAGAACAAAACACGTAACCCTAATGGAAAGGTCATTGGTTATTAATATGTAGAACTTGGTCAAAAAAAAAACAATAAATCATAAAATTGTCAGACATTATTTTGCATCATTTAAATTTTAATATAAATCATTTAAGTATTCTGGATGAAGAAAAAAAGAAAAATTAAGAGACATTTACTATTTTGGCAACATGAAATAATGTTTTCCAACTACTTGTGAGGAAATTCCTTTAGGTTTTTTTGTTGTTGTTGTTTTTTAATATATGGTCCTACTACAGGATGGAAGAAAATAATACGAATATTAAATAAAAGGAACTGGTAAACAAGGCAGTAGTAATGACTAATAATTTAGCAGTTTTAATAATTTAATAAAAAGAGGTCTTATTATAATGAGCTTGCCAGTGGCCCCATTACATATGTGTCTGAGGAATGGATTTTTACAGAGGCAGATAAGTCTGTCAGCCTTTATAAATAATAGGAGCTCATCTCTAAAGAAAATATGGAGGGTACCTGCTAACCAATGGGGACTCCTATCCATGCCAGCCTAGGCAGGAAAGGAGTGGAGACAGGGTGTTCAGCATTACAGTAAGTCCTAGAATTGACAGATTCTTGGCAGGTTCTAAGCTTGGATGGCTCTAATTATGAATGTCCACCTTCATTTAGTGGAACATCCTCTATCTGCAAGTTTGGACTGCTGGTTCTAATTACATACCCTGAGGACAGAGGTAGCATAAAAGGAAAAGTATTACCAACTTAGAAACAGAAAACTGATTTAAATACTGATGCTATTATCATTAGCCAGCCTGGTATCATATACAGTCTGCATCTCAAGTTTCTTCATCTGCAAAGCAGTGAAAAATATAGTTACCCAGAGAGATTATGGAGATCTAATGAAATAATGTGATGTTTATAAACTAAGATGCTATACAAATAATGTGAACTCTAACAATGACTTTCCTATTTCCACTTATCTGAAAGTTTCTAAGCCATTTGAAAATACTGTGGCTACCAAATGCCATCAAATGTCTTTGCTGAGAGAGGAGGGTGGATTTCATGCTGAAAAGAGAACTTATCATGACATGCTGTAAGCCTCTGTTGTGTCCTCTCACATATTTAATTTTGGTCATGATGACAAAATTAGCTGGTCCTGCACCATCCTGAGGCAGTATCCCACTTCAGTCATGCTCATAGTGATGACAGAGATCGAGTTAGAGTCTGGTCTCTTTTGGCAGTAAATACAAGGTTTTCTGGTGGACTAAATACAATATATATATATATATATATATATATATATATATATATATATTGTTTGTTTGTTTGTTTTTTGTTTTTTTGGGCACTGAGGATCGAAACTCACAGGCTCGCACCTGCCAGACAGACGCTTAAGCTGCTGAGCCAAACTCCTGGCCCTTAAATACAAAATATGAAAGAGCAAAATGCAGTATCAAAGTTTGTAAGCTGATTCTTCATATTATTTTCTTCCATCCTGTAGTAGGACCATATATTAAAAAAAAACTAAAGGAATTTCCTGACAAGTAGCTGGAAAACATTCTTTACTTCATGTTGCCAAAATAGTAAATGTCTCTTAATTTTTCTTCATTTCTTCATCCAGAATACTTAAACAATTTATATTAAAATTTAAATGATACAAAATAATGTCTGACAATTTTATGATTTATTGTTTTTTTATCTATCTTGGGAAGATCTAATTTTTTTAGTTCTTTTGATATTCTTGATATTAATCTTCTGAGTTACAGCTGGAAAAAAGTTTACCCATTCTCCACATTTTATTTACACCTTTTTTCATGAAACAGGTCCATTATTAAGAAGCATACAGACACACACACAGACACACACAGACACAGACACAGACACACACACACACACACACACACACACACACACACACATCTAACCGGCCAAATTTCTGTCACAATGTTACTGGACTTCTGAACTCTCGTCCTGTGACAATCAAATTTCTTCTTTAAAAATATGTCAAAAGCAGACATTTCATGGAAACTTCAGACAGCATGAAAGTACAAAACTTCAAGCTTAATGAAAACTTTGGAGGGGATCTTATTCAAAGCCGGGACTGGATGACCTCTCAGTGCTTTCATCTCACCTTGATCATCTAAGGGTATTCATTAAGTCCCCTATGACAGAAGTATCCTGCTAGACATTAAAATGGTGTTCATCCATCTTTTAAAGACATGATTCCAGCCCTTAGGACCAATTTCTTCAAAACAGTGAGGAACAGAGCTATGTCTCTGGAGCTTTTTTCAAATATTAAGAAGAAAAATTTAAGAATAAACAAAATGGCCAGGGATTTAGCTCAGCGGCGTAAGCGCCTCCCTGGTAAGTGCGAGGTCATGAGTTCCATCCCCGGTACCAAAATACAAGTTTTAAAAACAAGACATAATATTTCTTTGCCTTCTGGCACAGTATGGAAAACATCATAATTTTTAAAAAAGTCAGAACTATGACTGCTCTTTAATTCACTAAAGATATTCTTCTTGGATTTGAAGTGACAATATTTATTGAATACTTGAGCTTATACGTATATGAAAGAATCTAGACTCTATTGGGACGGCCAATATTAATCAAATAAAAATCTCTCATGAAGTGTGTTAGTCTTAAACACCGTGATTCAGAATGGAATACAACTAGCGGCCTTCAGCTTCCCTCAGAGATAAAGGTGGGAAAGGGGAGTCACACCCCATTCTACAGCAGGTCTTTCCCTTACAGGTCTTCTTTCTGAACACAAGACCATAAAGGCTCAGGTGAATGACTACCTTCAGAATTAATTCTTATCTTCCTCATTCCCTGAAATATTTTCTTTTGGCCTGAGGATAAGTAGATTTGTTTCCTATACTACTATTTCCTAGTTCTCAGCTCTTGGCCAAATCAATTGAATTTTAATTTTAATTTTCTCATGTATAAAGCTAATTCATCACATTAAGCTCCTTAGACTCTTTAAAAAATAAAGAAGATATCTAAATATATTGTACACAATTGGCACATAATTGGTATTCAATAATTAATCCCATTCTTTAGTCCTATATTTATGCTATTTTTGATGTTACACAGAGGTCCTAGAATCAAAAACATGAAGACCGTTGAGGAAAGAGAACTGGATCATATTTCCAAGATTTAATAAAATACCCTAAACTTTAGGGACATTTATCCTATTCAATGATGTGGGAAACTTTCCAAATTGAGTACAGATTTGTCTTTATCACCAGCAATAGTCCATAGCTTTACATTTTGTTCAGTGCAAATATATAACATGCAATCAAGAGGATAAAGTTGCAATAAAAAGGAAGACACAATTTTTAAAATGGAAGTCCAAACTGGGTCTTAGTATGACATACAGTAAGCTAAACATTGTACCTGACCCTTATGCATTCCATAAGCAATCTAAGCACTAAGTGTACACTGGACCATTATGTCCATGCTCTGACAAAACTACAAGAGCCTAGGTTCTATGCAACCTCTTTACTAAACATTAAATGAGAAACTAAAGCACAGGCAGAGAAAGTTCATCCTATAAACACGTTCTGGGTACCTGCTCTGTACCAGGCTTAATGCCCATGAGGGACTGATTCAACAAGGTCACCAAGGTTTTCTGGTTTGTCATTCAGTATGCTTTTAGATTTCCCATATCTTGATGGCAAAAAATAAATTTCTACCCACCTAAGAACTAAACAGCATGAATAAAAGTAATTCCAAAATAAATCATTCCATTTACTTCACTAAGTTTGGGAGGTTCTGGAAAAATGGGTTTCTGGGTTTTAGTCAGTATATAGAATAATATCAGTAATTTATCAGTCTATATCACACTGACACATTTGTTTAAACCAAGAAAATCTTTGATGACCAAGGAGTTTATAGTACCCCAAGCTGTCTTTTATCAATCTGACTATAGAGAACATACAGATTAAATCAAATTATTTTAAATTTGTGGGCATTCAGGGTTTAGCACAGAATTAGATGTGTTTTTAAATATATTTTATTATTTCATTTTAAATCATTTTCTTTTTCTCATTTCAATACAGGGAAAAAAGTCTCTGGTGAATTTTTACTTCAGGGTTTTTGTCTTAGTTCTTAATAAATTATGACATGGCCTAATCTAATATTTTAAAAACTAACAGCACAACAACCATTATGCTGGGATATCTTCATATTTCCATCCATGACAATGATAACCACATAAAGTAGCATTTCCTCAAGCATGGCTCTCAGATACTAACTCTGTGAAATACTGCAATAAATAGAGATGTCATAATCAAACAAACATAGCATAGGATGCATTTACAAATTCCAACAGAAAGGAAGCCTGGTTACCTCCTATTGGTCAGTGCTTCCCAAACTAATACAAATCAGTAGTGCTTTTCACAGAGCATGCCCTAGCATCCTCTAATCTGCCAAGTACAGAACTGACTGGGGAAGTCTGCTATAGCCTTATGGTAACAGGTCATCTTGAAAAAGAACTGAACAAAATTAAGGGAAAGTAAGAAAAATGAAGCAAGATCCCTCAAAGTCAACTGGATAATGGAATGGATTTTGAAACAAACACAGCCTGCAGGTTGTTTATATTTTTTTTTATTTATCTTTATCCCTCTTCCAGGGTAATTCTCTGAATGGAAATACAGGCTTCCAGAAGGTGGGTACTGTACAAAAATATAAGCATTTGAGCTAACACATTTGAAAAGGCATTGGAAATTCAACAGAAACAACTTAAAAAATAATAAAATCCAAACTATAATCCACAGATTCACTAACGTACTTTTTATTCATAATGGGTACATTGTAAGACTGGGAAGAAACAACAAAGAAATTTGTTGGCCCTTGCTAAAAGGCCAGCCCACTCGAGATTACCTTTCAAAAATAAGAGAATCAAAGATAAGGAAGACATAATGCCAATAAGTCATTACATATGCTCTTTGCTTCTTACCTTCTCTTCTCCACCTGTCCCTGTTCTGGAATACAAAGTCATGGTGGAGCTAAGGCAATTCTGACTCCCCAAATAACCAGAAAATAAGCTATCTACACACAGCTTTAAGTGCCCAAAACAAAAAGGTCCATGTGGATCATTCCAGCATTGGTATCCAGTGCCCCACTAGCTACTCCTGCTGTAAAAGTACCCTCATGATCCCCCAGGGCCCAGCCATGAGAGCCCCACTTGGGTGTTCAGTGTTAGAGGCTACACACACACACACATACACACACTCAGAGGGAATCTCATGTACTTTATAACAGTATCCACTGAACTTGACTCCCAGGATATAATCCGTGACTTTGAAATTCAAAATATACTTGTGAAATGCAAATGTAATTTTATTTCTAACGACCATAATAACATTAGATAATCATACTTGAATGCTACCATATGCCAGGCACTGCACTAAGAGTTTTAGCTTTCTCATTTAACCCTCACAGCAATCCTGAGGTATAAACAACTATAATTATCCTCACCGTCCAGAGAATAGAGAGAAACAGAGGATAGAGGAACAGAGACTTTAGGTGAGTGTCCCAAGTTTGCATAGCTTTCATCGATGGGGAAGATATTAGAATCTAGGCAGGCAGACTAGGGCCCTTTCCTCTTAATCTTTCCATATCCAGAATAAAAGTTCTACTTTGGTAAAATAAGCAAGTAAAAACAAAAGTGCCGATTGTGCTTGCTAGTATGATGGTTGAGAGGAGGCTTCACAACAGGCCAAAGCCTTGCTCTCCCCTTAGACAGTGGAGGGCCTGACAGGTCGCAACTGCAGGGCAATAATGACACCCTGCACACACTGAGCACTGAACGTGTGCTACACTTTCCAAAACACTTTGCACATATTCACGTTTAATTCTCACAACCATTTATGAAGAAGGTTTTCTTCTTATCCATAATATCAAAATAATAGAATTACATGTTTCAACAAACATAAAGCACTTTGGACAGTACCTGAGGTAGCGCAAGGACAAAAGTTGGACATGAGGGACATCATGTGATATACAAGCACTTCATATTAGAGCCACTATTTCAACTGAGGGATGCTGTGATTAATTAATGGTGCATTCAAAAGGGAGTATCAATGTTTCCAGTGGTGGTTTAAGGCCATAAATTAATAAAGTATTAATAATTAAAAATGACTAGAAGGGTTTGGGGACATAGCTCAGCAGCACAGTTTGATTCCCTGCGCTGTTCCCCTCTCCCAAAAAAAAAAAAAAAATGACTAGGAAGCAGTTCTGGAATGTGGTTAAAGCAGAAGCTCCAAATATTGGCTCATAGATCCAAAGGTCAGTTTACTACTTAACAGCTGCATGACCTTAGGGAAGTTCCTTACCTGGCCTGTGTCTCACTTTCTTCACCTATAAAATGAGAATAATAATGATACCTACCTTTACAGGGTTGCAAAATAGAGGTACTCATCTTTGCCTTACAGAATAATGAGGTTTAGGTAAGAGAAAACATTTAGTGTACTTAGAAAAAATTTGGTAGATACTCAAAAAAGTTAGCTGCTATTAGTAGTAGTATTTTTACTACTGCAACTACTGCCTACTATGCTATTTCACCGCATTCCTCAATCTACCTTGTGACTTTTTTTCTCCTATAGAATTATTGCCTCAAGAGAAGCAATGAACACATGGAATGTAGGGCTTAAAAACCAACACATCCCACAAAGACCCAATAACTCTGTTTTCCAAAATTGGTGAAAAAACATCCAGCACATTTTGTTTCTCTTTCCACCACAGCCTACCACCAATGATCTAAAATGTAAGACTTCCTATGGTATTACTTTTAATAAATCATTCCTAACCATTGTGATGCAGTATAGGAATACAAATGGCACTTTAAAGAAAACTGAACTTGTTGAAAAAGTGTGTAAATCTACTTTCCACCAAACAAAGGAATGCCTGATTGTTTAGAGATTCATAAGTGAATAATAAGCTTTTTAGTCTCAGTGTTGGAAAAGGAATTATACTGCAAAGCGTATGGTGATTCTAGAGTTTTATTACTAAATCTGACATACCCTAACTACTAAATGTGTGGGAGAGCCAGAAAATGCACACAAAGGTACAAGAAAGTGCTCACTCGTAATGTCAACAATGGCCAGCGTGAGCTTCGCACCCAACAGAGCATGCCTGGGGAACATATCTAAACACCTGTCCCTCTCCAAATTCCACTTCCTTGCCCAGCCTCCCCACACTTGGGATCTGGATCATAGGAGGAATGTCCACCCAGATAGAAACTCTGACATGCAGTCAGTTGCAAAGAGAATGATCATCATTAATCTTAGACATGATAACACCAAAGTTGATGGAATGTGAAGTCATAAGCACAACTACAATCTCCTTTATGCAGAGTGGAACCAGACATAGCAAACAGAGTGTCAAAAATCAGGATTATTGCTCAAACCAGCACTTTGATACCAAGGGCACTCCAGGACCACTAGGACTTACAGGTTTCTTCTCAGAATACCCTTTCTGAACACTCAATTTGGGCACTGCCAACACAAATGCAGTTTCCATGGGATAGGAGGGGAGATGTAAGTTGACCTTGGTCTTTCTTGCCCATGAAGTCAAATATCTGACCCATTTGAAAACTAGATCTTTTTACAAAAGATTTCCCTAGAGTTTTCCTTATTTATTCATTGATTATATTAAAACACTCTCTTATTCAACAAAGCTTATGAGGTCACTAATAGATAATAAAATGAATGACAATTACAAAAATTAGGGCCAAGAAACAAATAGAACTCAAAGTATCAGAAGGTCTAGTCGTAAGCTTCCCAATGACCAAAGCAAGAAGAGAAAAGGTCTCTAGGAATGAGGTTAAAGGAATTACAAACATGTAACTAGAGCTAAACCACTATTCAGTAAACACACGTGAACATATTCCAGTGAATGTGTAACTACTTAAGACCCACAGACTGACACTGCATAAATACTTCCTTCACACATGGCTCATTCAGAATAACATTCTGCTGCCCTTCTGCTAAGGCAACTAAACTCTCCAAAAGGAATGTCCCCAAAGACTACATTTCAGCTTAACAAACATGATCAATGTTTCCATTTCAAGCTAAAGAAATGAATTATCACAAAATATTGACCTTTAGAGTGCCAATAATATATTCTCATTTTTCTTTAAAAAAACAAAACAACCAAATGATTTCAAAAATGGACTTATCAAGAATTGAGGACAAGATCAGTATCAGCCCTCATTTGTAAATCCAATGTATTACGCATAGCACAAGCTTCCTGAGTGTGTGCTGGATAAAATCAGGCCCAATTTGTCATGTATCAGATATGTAGTCACAATCTACATTTGTTATTTTCATGTTAATTATTAAGGGTTCTAAGTGCAATTTCAAGAGTACTGATATACTAATAAAAGTTAAGAAATCATGTGTGAAAGAATACAGGGATGGTAATATCTCCACTGTAAGGAAGAAGGGAAAGATGGTGCATGTAGAAAGAAGCTACTTTCCATTCTTTGGATCTTTGGTCCTTACATTACCTAATTTAATGTTAACAACAATCCTACCATGCAAACACTATCAATATCATTATTTTACAGATGAGGAAAGTAGGGTTGAAAGAGATTAAATTCTGTAATGTTGTGCTCAAGATCACAAAGGAAGCAAGAGAATAGGACCGTATATAAATATATGCAACAACACAGCTTATGTCATTCCTAACATATCCCAAAAGAGCTTCCACAAAGCAAGGCATAGCACATTCGACCCATTTTCTAAAAAATCAGAAGGTCAAACTGGCTTCCTAGTGTATGCAAGAGCCAGAATACAGCTCAGAGCGTTTCTTCCACCTAACAGTTGGTTGGCTCTAAAGAGTACAATTTGCAATATTGGTTTCATTGATAGAGTGCCTGTGACATTCTGAAGATAGAGTTTAAATTAATAAATAGCAGCAAAGTGTTTTTCTTCATTTTTTACCATTTTGGCTTACTTGTAGAATAGACTTTGTAAGTTTATTTGTGAATTTGACTATTGTTCTAAAAGTACAAAGGGATATAATTGAGATAAACTAAAAACATAATAAATGGACTAAAAATACAGCATTTTCACAAGGGAAACCACAATTTTCTAGGCTGCATTCCCTAGAGCTACAGAATATACTCCTAATGAGCTTTGAGTAATCACATAAATTGAAAACCTAACCTTGTAATGCCTGATAGTGATCTAAACTACTTAGCTATGTTTTGTATTACACCACAAAACAGTGGTTTGTTCATGAAATGTAACAAAATATCATGTGTTACTCATACTTTGGCCTTAGGCTTACATGTGTTGAAACCATAATCCCCAATGTATTTCAGAGTATGTTTGGACAACCAAAGTTACTCTATGAAAATGACCCAAAAGCAAAACCTTATTCCATTAAAAACACAAATTGCTAAGAGTTAAATGTTTAAGTACTGCCTAGAGTGTATAAAGAAGATTTAAAATATAGTGCTCATTTTTCCCACTTAAAAAAAAAAAGGAACATACAGGAACCATACAGGAAAGTTGTAAATTAGCTATATCCTGATCTACTTCATATATGTTGCATTATGTAATGTGGAAGAAACAAGATCCTGTTTTCCAACAAAGGGTTGCTTGATACCAAGAGCATCTGATTCAGAGAAGAGGGAGCTGCCCTGATTGCTAAGTTAGGAATGCTCTCCTGAGGAATGCAGAACATCAAGGATTAAAACCAAAAGTCACATGTTGGAGATCCTCAAATCAGAACATCTAAAACCTATCCTGGTAATGTTTGTGGACATTATTTAAGCCATAAATTCTCCCAGGACAGTGCTGTGGTGGGTAAAAATGTGAGCAGTAAGATGAGGCAGAAACCGCATCTGAATCCCAGTTCTGTGATTCAGCAGGTCTATGACTGTAGGACAATCACTTTGCCTCTCACGGCCTTAATTTGCTCACTTTTAAAATGAAAAATAGTACTTCCATCACAGGGTTTATGAGAGTTAAAATGAGACGACATATGTAAAATGCTTAGCAACTTTCCTGACACCTAACAAGCACAAATTTTAGCTACTATTTTAGTTACAAATTTTAGCTACTCAGTGTTATTGTTATTATGAATAATACGTGTCACTAGGATCTAATATGATGCCTAAAATACCAAAGTCTCAATAAAAGTTCACTAAATGAACTGAGCTTGGAGACTAATAGCTTGAAGTCTTGCATTGTTCCATTTAATTACAAAGGAAACATTTCAGGTATCATTAACTAACTTCTGGAAAATACTGAATTGGTAATCAGATAAGACTAGGAAATTCTAGGTTAAACAAAATGAATCTTTTCTTTCCTGCAGAACTTCTCAAAGCCTTTCAATGACAATATGAATTAAGAATCCCCAAAACAAGACACAAAAGTATCCCTTCAAGTGTCTTTCAAATTTACTGTACAGCTTCTTAATCTGTAAAACAAGAGATTTTACATGATCTCTAAAATCATCCCTCCTTATTAAAAGGTTAAATTCTAGGCACTTTTCAGAACTAGTTTTGTGTATGAATATAAATAAAAAGAAATGTTTATTCCTCCTTAAGATTAAAAGAAACTGAACTATTTTCCATGCTCCCATTCCAAAGCCCACCCAAAATGAACTCAGTCTTTGGTACTTTATCAAATATATAATTTAACCCTTTGGTTTAAATGTGACTTACATAGATCAAGTTCATCTCAAGTTTATTTTTAAGTCATTTCTGATTTAATATGACTTTTTGGGACCATTAAATAAAAGATGACATTAAATAGAAGATGACATTAAATAAAAAATGCTTAAGTCACCAGGCTCCATGATAATGACTTGAACATGTAAAGTGCAAGAGTAAATCTCTTTTGGAAAACATACTTTTCAATGGATTGCTCATTGAGACATACAATGAACCCCTTTTGCCCCTGTCCCCCTCTCCCGGTTCAGAGACTCTTCCTGGATGCTTCCAGGCTCCATACCGGCAAATCTCAAACCTTCCCATTTAGCCATTTCCTCTTTTGAGCTTAATACCCTTAACTCCATCTGCTGAATGGGTGACTTTGCATGCAGTCACATCAAGTGCAGCAGGTCCAAACTGAAAGTCCTGATTGTGACTCCAAACATTTTTCTGTTCATCTAGATGTCACTGTCTTCCTATTTCAAGTCTTCCTTCATTCCACCTCCTTCTGCATCCTCTGTATCCAACCACTTGCCACCTCTTGAAAAGTTTTCCAGTTCTTTCTTTTTCCAGTCTCTACCTCACTGCCCTTCTTTTGCTGCTTCTGTCTGCTTTAACAGAGGCTAAATAACTTCCTGTTGGTGTTTAGACTTGATCCCCATTTATCCTCTCTACCTTCCTGACAGCTATTACTAAAGCAAACAGCAGTCACCACACCCTCCAGATACACTCCTTCCACTGTCACTCTTTGATTGGACACTGTCCAATCTGTTTAGCATACCAGACAACAATGTCTTTTGCCTCTGGCTCTTACCCATCGTTCTGGCCTCACTCTCACCATATCCTACTCCTTGGATTCTGGCCTCTAAAATGACTCTTATCTTTTCTCAACCACCTGCCATCTGCCGTGTGCCATCCTGCCCAACTGGCAGACACAAGTTTCTTTCAATTGTTACTCCTTAACACCTTACAAAGTTTTGCAGTGTTATTATTATCACTATTTTGCTACCCCATTCAAACAGTATACCCTTTCCTTTATTAATGCCATTCTATGTTGCAAGACCTGGAGACTGAGCTCTTAATATTCCAGGTAGTTCCCCACCTCAGTTTCCTAGGGCTCTTCACAATACACAGTGCCTATATAGTAGGTGCCCATTAATGTCTGAAATACACAAATGAATAAATAAATAAATGGGGCTGGAGATGCATTTCAGTGGTAGAGTACTTGCCCAGCATGTGCAGGGCCCTGGGTTCAATTCCCAGTACTGCAAAAATAGATAAACTAACAAACAAATGTAGAAAATTCAAATAAAATTTAAACTATGAAATTAGAATACTGACTTTAGAAAGATCTGTATGAAACATCAACAAAACCAACAAATATACCAAATCTTCTACTACCCTAAGAATGTGGAATGTGTTAAATGGAAAGCTGAACGAATAGGCAATTCTTCCTGTGATTCCAATTACTCCCAAAGCCAAGACAGGCACTTTGGTCTAGTGCAGTACTGAACTCAATGTCATTAGAACAAATCTGAAACCACCTATCACACTATGAGGACTTGCGGCTGGAAGTTGGCTGAACAGAATATAAAATGAGTTCTCCTTTGCGCCTTCATATTTGATCTAAAATTTCCCTAAACAATTCAAGGCTACATTTTCACGATCATCCTTACACTCCTAGAGCAACAAGCCTTAGAGGAAAGTCTGCCCCTGTTAGAAAAAACTTTAACGAGGTGCTTCTGGATGGCCGCATCATGGCTCTGTCCAGCAGAGGGCGCACAGCCCCCGATGCCTTGCAACAGGTCAGTGCGCCTGGCAGGACCCGGTGAAGTTGGTCCACAAACCCCAACCCAGAATCCGGGTCAGCAATCTGACCCCCTGTCCTAGCCTGCTCCCTGGCGCGCTGTTCTGTTTTTCTCTCTCACAGTGAAGTGTTAGTGAACTTCCAGATCTCAGGCACACATGCTTTGGAGCAAATGGGCAGAGGGCAAAGGTGAGACTGTTCACTTGACTAAGAGTGTAATCATTTCTTGGAAAAGGAAATTTAACTCACTTCTAGTTGGTATTACAGCTACACAAAAATATCCTACACTGGTTGCATCATGCATTCTGATTCTCTCCCCTCCTGAGTTAAACAGGGAACACAGAAAGGGAAATTTTCAATATGCCCTGTCCTCCAACTTGAAAGATAATGACTTCCCCCTCTTTTTTTTTTTTTTTTTCTTGGTATTGGGGATTGAGCTCACGACTTTGTGCCTGCCAGGCGGGTGCATAAGCCACTGAGCTGAATCCCTGACCATACTTTTTGAGACAAGGTCTCACTATGCAGTTCAGGATGGCCTTGAACTCGCTTTGCAGCCCAGGCTGGTCTGGAACTCACAACGATCCTCCTGCCTCAGCCTCCCGAGTGCTGGGATTAAAGGTGTGCACCACCATGCCTGGCTCTGGTTTTCCATTCTTAATGATTTGGTGTAGATATAAATAACTTCCTATTTTATGAGGGTGGCTAAGAGAAGAGGGAAAATCTGACATCCTTTCCCATTCTAAAGGCAGATCTTCTACGGCCAAACTTAGAAGTAAAGGTCATGGATCTAAAAAGGTAAAATGAAAAGAAAACAAACAAACAACAACAAAATTGATTCGTATAAAACTTAAGAAACTTTACAACAACCTCCTCAACTTTTTTGAGTAACATAAAGGAACACCACAGTCCTTAACAGGAAATTTTCTGCTTTCTCTAATAACTTCCAAACCTGTGACTATAAAGGAGATAACAAGGGTTTCTGGTTAACATTCAAAAAGATGCCATTACATACTGTCTTCTTCCTTCAAAATACACCAGGCAGAGAAGTCTGCATGGATTTCACTTCCACAGTGAGGTGCCCACCTTCCATCCCACACAGGGGTCTGGAAGCAGGATAGACAATGACTACGGGAATCTATCCATACTTCAGGGTTGCTGTAGTGCCAAGCAGGGGGGAGTAATGAAAGATGTAGCTTTGGGGTCACTTGGTGTAAACAGTGCTAAAGGTAAGATCTGCATCTTACAGCCAGGAGAAGCCACAAGAATTTTAAGCAATGACATGAATGTAACTGCATGCTGGGAAGATCATTCTAGAAATAGAAGCTAGTGGGGCAAGCTTACACAAATCAAATGGGAAATATCAATGAATCTTCATGCTTACTAAGTATGGAGGGAATAGCAAGGTCATTTGTTTATTTTTGGAAAGCAAAAAATACCAAATAAAGATGAGGGGTTTCTTCCATTGCTAGTCTATTTGCCACTTGCCTTACCTTAGACCCAGAGATCTATGCCCAGAAAAATCCCAAGAGTCATCATTCCTGCCACCCATAAAACCTAGAACCACCATCTAAGCCCAGAATAAAATTTCTAGTGACTGGACCCTACATTATATAGGAACTTAATTTTACAAAAAACCTTAAGGAAGAGCTACTGTGTTTAATTTACTGTACTAGACTCTACTGGAAACTCTTAGATCAATAAAATGCAATCTCTTGTCTCACAAAAACTCATAGACTGCTTTAAACAGGTAGAGAAGAAAGTACCTTTTGATGGGTTATTTGGGCAAATAAAAACACCAGTGAAAGCACTCATTGGCATTAGTATGCATTTGTAATGTATACCCATATATCTAAGTCCTTTTAGGCTCTACTACCCAACTCTCCAAGCATAAACATACAGTTTGAATTTTGAAAAATCAAATTTAAATCAATATTTTTTTCTATATTCTTAGGTTACAAATCTCTGAAAAACAGAATCAGGATAGTCTTTTTAAAACTTCAACACCAAACTAGGGAATAACTGTAAATGAAAAATCATCTAATTCTTCCTGGAAACTAATTTCCCCAGAGCTTGGATGAGAACCCAATTCCCTTTGGGCCTATTAATGCTTAAAATAACTTTGCTCCAAAATTGCACCATTATTGCAGGTTTGAAAAGCAGCTGCTCAAAAGTGTTTGGGAGATTCCCACAATTTCTAGAGGCAAATGGAGGAAATCCTAAGAGCATCATCCTGTTGAAGGATGCTGGAGGTCCTACAAATAATGCCTAGGATGAAAGCCTAATCCTGTGCAAAGAGAAATAGTGCAGGTAGACACAATTAAAGGTGGGTGATGAAAAGAACGGAAGATCCCATATGTCTTGGTTACTTTTTTCTCGTTGCTGAGACAAAACACCTGATGCCCAAACTTAGGGAAGGAAAGGTTTATTTCTTACAACATTGGAGGTTTCAGTCCATACTCAGCTGGCTCCAAGGCAGCATGGCATGGTGGGTGGAAGAGCGGGGAGCCATTCATGGCAGCAACAAAACAGCAAGGAGTGAACCAGCAAAAGAGAGAGAGACACCTTCTTCCCACCCTTACACTGTATGTCAGCTTCACCCCTGGGCAGGTGCAGCACTCACATCACCAATCCCAGTGCTAGATAACAAACCAATCATGAACACTATACTCAGCTGCCTCCATGTCATGATTACATGAGACCTGGTGGGGCTATAGGAACTTAACTATAACACCATAAGAGGAGGAAACAGTTTGGAATAATTTTCTGTTGCCATAATGAAATACTTGAGGTGGAGTAATTTATAAAGAAAAGACAAACCCTCATTCTAGATTAGAATGGGCACTGTTGATTGGTGTGGCTAAAATTGAGACACAGGTCATGCTTCCATCTCAGTGAACATTTACAGTAGTCACAATGAGACCTGTAATGTTTTGCCTAATAATGAAAAATGTTGACTTTTAATATTAGAAATCAATGGTTAAGAAATAATATAGAATCTGGATCATGTGAAAAAATTCCAATACTATGTACAATTCAAATTCTAGATTCCAAAAATGTAAATTGCCAGAAGAAATTTGGATATAAGATGCCAGGAGTTTCAAAGTTGTCATTGTCTATAATTCAAGTAGAAATAAAAGAATTTTGGGCAGATGGAATGACTGGATTAAGCATCAGTTCTTTGTAAAAGGACTATCTTAAAGACAAAGAATCTTACTAAAGTGACCTCAATGAGTATTAAAGAAATCACATGTGAAATTCCTTAAATAAAAATTTATTTAATTTTTTTTAAAAAGGAGAGATTTATTTAGCTCGCAGTTTTGAAGGCTGAAAACCCAAACCACATGGTCCTGGCTCAGATGAGAGACCACTGTCTGCATCACATCATAACATCCGACATCACGGCAGGACTGCATGTGATCTAAAGGAACTAACCAGAGTACCAAAAGAAGTACATCAATTCCAGCCAAAAGCAGCACCCTAAGTGCTGATTGCTTCCCACTAGATCCAACTCTGAAAGGTTTCATTCCACCTGCCTATATTGCCACACTGAGGACAACCAAGTTCTCAAGACATGAACCCCTGGGGGACACACTCAAACCACATACAAACCATAGCATACTTCTAATAGGTTCTCACAAGGACACCACAGTTTTCTGCAACTCAGTAAAACTCAGGTTCTTGTGTTGGTTGGTTTGCTCTCTATGGTTTGAGTAAGCCCATAGCCATGATTTAAGCGGACCTATGATCTGATCCTACGTTACAGCAGACAAGATTGGGAGAGGAAGAGGAATTTACTTCGCCTAGCAAATCTGAGCTGAGAATATTTAAGGTGAGAAACCATGTTTAATATCCTAACATTATTATACGAAAAGTGTTCCAAAACAAGGGTGCAAATGTACTACTTTAGTTTGGGTATAAAATTAAAATAGCCTATCTACATAAGGCTAATGTAACTATTTCTGACTGGAAATGGGTGCTTTAGAGTAAAAACTTGCAGCCAGAGAAATCCTGGATATTTAGATATACTTTGAATTTGGCCACTGAAGTTTAGATTCAATTTTGTGCCATATTTTCAAGGTTTGGGCTTTCTGCGGCAGAGCTCTAGTCATCAAATATTGAAAGGGAGAAAAGTGAAGTTACTGTGATACTCCGCATTGCAGAATTTCATGTTAATGAACCACAACACGAAGCCAGGGTATTTTGTGGTTCATGTAATTATCTCTACAAGAGAGTCAAAACCTTCAGAAAACGCTTCTAAGCAGCATTATTTTATGACTCAGAAATCCATTGCACTAGCACACATGGGTTTGTGGCAAGGACACATGTGCTTGATGGTTAGAATCCAAAGGGAACATGGTGTCAGCAGGTCAAAGATCTCTCCTGTGGCTGATCAAATGAGCTAGGAGCTTCAGGCGAATGGAATTAGATACAACATAAACTAGATTAATGAGAAATTATTACTTTAGATGTGCACTTTAGTTGTACAACAATATGCAAGTACTACAAATTCTTCCCTTATTTAATTATTATCCTGGAAGTTGTATACTAAGGAAATTTATTTTGTTCATCTATGTGCAGGACCCTATGAATGCTTCAGATATATTCCTTTCCTGCAATCACAAGCAACTCTGAATTTCATGTAAGTATGGGCCTTTAAAAATACATCTGACTTCTTCTTTCCTTCTAGAACTGGCATCGAATTCATAGCACTCCATTTATGTTACTATATTACAAAGACAGTGACAAACACCATATTTTGACCAAAAAATATTGAAACAGAGTTTAAAATGTAAGTACCTTTAAAAATACTTGAAACCTAAAGTAATGGACACAAAACAAACAAATTGTCTCTAATTAGAAAATTTTGAATTAAATTAGTGCACCATCTTCACTCCATGGGCATATCTACTTCCTCTACATGCAGGGAATATTTATTCATTTGGATCTAATACACATTTGGATCACTCTAGATTCTTTAGAAATTCTGAATGTACATGTCCCCTTGACCAAGAAAAAAAAATTGATTTACTTTGTTTTGTTATGATTTCCACTTTTTTTCCAAAGGTATTTGAGGCTCTAGTTTTAGAATCACATAGGAAGTCAGGCACTATATCTCCTATGTCTCCCACCAAAGAAAAATGAAAAGGATCTGTTGCAACTGTATTCTCTAGACTGATGTGAAAGCCCCAGAGATTGAGCAGTTGCCTGAAGGTGCTCTCACAAAACTTGCCCCATTTGTGAAATTAATACTTAGCATGACATTCTGCAAATGCAGTAACAGTCCTGATAACCCGTCCTTCTAACAACAATGATGTGTGAGATGCTGATGAAAGGTTTTCACACATCCTTCCTCACTGGGTTGAAAGAACACTTGTAACTTAAATGTACAGGAATCCAGCTGGAGTCTAAATTAGGATTTACATACCCCCGATGAGTGAATGGAGAAGAACTGTGGTTCTTATTCTTTAGTTGTTGGGATTATTTGTTTGTTTTGGGACAAGTTCCTGAAAAAGAATAAAATGGTTTTTGCACACATGTCCAGGAAGAATACTGACCGCAGAACAGACTGTTCTCTACCTCAGGTTTGGATTCCATTATCCATCTTGTAGAGAGAACTTCAGGGAAAGCTGACAGAAGCAAGGAATGTTGTTCTAGGGCTCAACAGACCTGCAAAGAGGCATTTTCCTCATGTATGCAGAAGCCGATGCAACTTCTCCACCATGAGAAATGCAGGGATTGCCACACCACATGGAATTTGAAAGAGCTTAAGGAGCTTGGTACCAGCTTTTTGGATGCAAACACTCATATTCATACAGAGGGTCCTGACAGTCACATAAGGCACTTCCCCTAACTGATTTCCTGGATTTGGACCCAGCAAAGAGAGTTAGAATGGGAAAAATAAGAAAGAACTACCTAAAAGTAGGGCTAGAGGTCTGGAATTACACCAGTGAACACAGATACTATTACCATTTTTTATGTATTATCCACAAGCTGGTGAGTCCAAGGAGACTTGGTGTAGAGATCAAAAGAAATAGAGTTTCAAGTTTGAGTTTTAAATAAGAAAACATGATGGGCAATTTTGGGGGAAGAAAAGTAGGTTTATAATCAATAGGGTTTCTTATATTACCCAGAATCATGCTCACACAGGAAATCTCATAAAATGAATCCATCTTTAGGAAGACTGCACAGCTTTC
This sequence comes from Dasyprocta punctata, assembly GCA_004363535.1. NCBI lineage: Eukaryota > Metazoa > Chordata > Mammalia > Rodentia > Dasyproctidae > Dasyprocta > Dasyprocta punctata. The sequence continues at coordinate 12,593 of RJWM01019876.1, read as the reverse complement.
TGAGGGTGCTGAAGTTAATATGACCCCCAAAGGAAAGACAAATAAACCACCACAATTTACTGTAAGAAGCCTGGCTATCATCTACCCTCCCACGCTTCATTTCCTCAGCTTTAAATAAAGGCATTCCTTGCCCTCCAATTCATAGCCAGCAATCTAATTTCCTAATTAATGAGAATATACAAGCTACCCACAAATTTCTCAGAAAACTCCCCCAAGCCTGTGCCATGGATAACAACAATGGGTAGGCAGCAAATATCAAGGATCCGCTTCTGAGCTTCCCTTAAAGAGCTAGTTTCAACCCCCCTCCCTCTCACTCCTTCATCTGACCCCAAAGCAGACCTGCCTCCTGTGGCATCTGAAATGGCGGACAGGAACAAAGGATTTTATTTAGAAGGAAACACACAGGAAGGTAAGCCACATTGAAGTTTCCTCTACAATTCCAGCCTTAAAACCATCATCATGTTTGGAATTGTGAATGGAAAAGGAGATAACCTGGGAGATGAGGAGATGATCCTTTTCAAAATCATTGTTCCTTTGTCTGTGGTTTAAAGGTTCAATATGATCCTCTCCAACCTAATATACTAAAAACCCTCTGAATTCTAAGAGTCACGTGTCACACACGGGACATGTTGAAATTCACATCCTGTCTACAAAGGTGACATCTTATGTCACATTTTTTACCATTTTGTTTTGTGAAATAATATCCCACATGACTTCGCTCCCTGTGAAAACTCATTTCCCATCCAACCCTACCTTGTTCCACCCTGTCTACTGTCACTATTCCCTGAACACAATCAAATCTAGATGAACAATCCCTGTTCCTGTAGTGCCTTTCTCCAATTTTCTACTAAGAAAAAACAATCACTTTCTTAGAGACCCAAATCAGTCATCATATTTATGAATCTTCCACCACTCAAGTTTCAGAAAAGCTTCTTTCTCTATAATAATGTCATGACAGGTTAACCTATTTGAATCTATTGTGTATGTGTATGTCCATTTGCCTGAGCATGGTTTAAACCATTGATATATTTTATGGTGGCCAAGACTATTAGAATCTCTTTGGTGACTCATGACTCTACATGGCATTTACTAACAGAGTAGGGCCACAGGAACCAGAGGTGCCATAATGATCTAGTGCTTTGGGGATAGATAGTTCCAATATAGAACTATTGTTCCAGCTATGGTTCAGCCGCCTTTCCTCACTGTGGGAACAATTAAGAATGGAGGCATGAATTTAAACAGGTGATATCTTGGGATGTGGCACTACTCAAACTTACACAGAGGTCTATATCTTCCACGATATCACCATGTTAGTGAACAAGAAACTCATCTGTGTTAAGCCATGCATACACTATATGACAGAGATAAAAGAAAAGGCAATGCTGAACTGATAAGCCATTTTAGTCATTTTTATGATCTTTTTGATATCATAAACCCATGGAATTTTTTTTACAAATTTATGGAAAGAGCAGATGACTGCACCAGAGGGTTTCAAAGATTAGCTGGAAATATAAGAGAAATATTACCCATATAAGTCAAGATAGGTTAAGTTTTCCCAAGTAACAACAATCGCTAAAATGTCAATAATCTCAAATTTCAGTGACTTAAAATTCCAAAAATTCACCTGGACATGTTGGTGGATGCATGTAATCCCAGCACTCTGGAAAGGTAAGATAGGAGGATTTCAAGTTGAGCAAAGCCTGGTCAATTTGATGACTCTGTGAGACACTATCTCAAAATATAAATAAATAAATCAATAAATAGGGACTGAGGATGCACCTCAGTGAGAGATCTAGGGTCAAGTTCCCAGTACAAATTAAAAAGGTTCATTTCTTTTCCATGCTGATGTCAGTAGTAGACTCAGTGATCCTTTTAATCACTGAGGAACCCAGACCGACAGGGAAACCACTATGGCCAACATTTACAGGTCCATCACGCCAAAGAGGTTGAGAGCACTGTAGGGGCTCAGACTGGACATTAAGTGCTGACCTAGAAATGACATGCACCCTCTGTTCCCAGCACTGTGGCCAGATCGAGCCACATAGTCTCTTCCCACTATGAAAAAGCCAGGAAGTACAACCCTATCATGTTGCCAGGAGTCAAAAGCTGGAAATATTTGGTAAACAGCACTGATGACTACCACATGACCTTATTTAGACCCCACGTTTACAAAGCAGATCACACTTGTGACAATAAGTTGAACTGTACTTTACTGAGATGGGTTTTTATGTTCACGTAAATGAATGAAATGTACATTGTTCACAGATGTTATGAGAGTCTCTATCTAGCCTGAAAGATTCTAGAAAAAAAATTCCCTGAATATGAAGTTCTACAACTGAACAATTACATCTCCAAAGCTCTGTCTAAGGAAGCCAGGCCAGACCAATTCCTTGTTTGATAAATATTAAAACAAATTAATCCAACTATTAGAATCAGATTTTTGTAAGTCAAGGATTTCCTTTTGAGGGAAGTAGAATCTGAAAGAAAAAAAAGACTGATTATAAGAGCCAAATATATGGATCCAGTCCTTCATCTTTGACCTACTTGCTGTATAACTTTAAAAACTCCCTTAAAGTACTTGTCCTTTACAAGTATTTCTAAGCTGGGCATGGTGGCGCACGCCTTTAATCCCAGCACTCGAGAGGCTGAGGTAGGTGGAGCATTGTGAGTTCGAGACTGGCTTAGGCTACAATGAGAGCGCAAGGCCGACCTGAGCTACATACATAGTGCGACCCTGCCTCAAAAAACTAGGGCTGGGAGTTTGGCTCAGTGGCTTAAGAGCCTGCCTGGCAGGCATGAGGCTGTGAGTTCCATCCCAGTGCCGCAAAAAAACAAATTAATTAATTAATTAATTAATTAAAAGCATTTCTATACAGAAATGGGTAACCTCATTTATTCAACTATCAAATAACTACTTTGCATCCATTGGCTAGAGTCTACTGGTTACACTGATAATACAGAGAGTAAGGGGAAAATGTCATGATCCTTGACCTCACAAACCTTTTCATCTATTTGCCACAGGTGATTGAGATCACTTCATTCTAAATAATGAATGCGATACAAAGATTACCAAGACATTATGTAATCTGTTATGTGCACTTGTATATGAGCCTTCACAGAGTTGATATTAGGAAGGCAAGAAACAGAAAAGGCAAGGGTTTCAAAAAATAAAAGAACCTTACCCATTAGAAGAAAGATGATCTCCAACTATCCTCAACTATTAGACTTCCAGTGTGCAATGGAACACCTAACTAGTCATTAGAAGATATGTAACATCAAATCTGTTGAATAGTGTGTGGCCCATTTATGGAAGCAAGGAATCATATTTTCTTGGACAGTTCATAGGGCCTTATAGGGTTCTCCATTGACTTCCTATGTATGCAACTTTAAGTAATTTGTGTATATTTAGGGAATCCAATTTCCTATACAACACACAAAAGTTTATATTGCAATATCAATAGGTAGCACTACTAAACATGGGCTACACATTCAGAAAAGTACTTATAGTATTTTATCTGTTCCTGTCTGGTTCTTTTGATATGAGTAGAACCAATGTGATCTCCTAGGACACAGTCTACTCCCAATGCCTACTGTACTTTTATTTATTTTTTAGCTATTGTATTGCAATCAGGAAATAAATTGTCAAAATAAAAAAAAGATTCTCAAAGCTAAAAATGAAATGTGTATAAAAGTCATAAAAAGGATAACAAATTTTTTTCTAAATTGTTTATTTTTTATTAACAATAATAATAAAGTAAGTCACACAGCTCCTAAATTCTCCCAGATGAGACATCTACAGGAGTCTCTGATTTGAAAAGAAGCTTAGCTTATAAACATGTCAACCACGCTCTGAATGAAATGAAGATTCTCACTACTTTGTCCTCCAACATAGCCAACATTCTTGCTATTTTGAGATTCTTTTACTTCTAACAAAATGAGGCTCTTTTTCCATCAACTGCAGGGGGAACAAAGGTACAAGAAACTGCTCTTGATAAGCACAAACAACTTAATTTACTAAATTTAAGGCTGTACGCTATCAGACATGGACACAAAATCTTAATCCCATCCTGCTCACAAGTGTAAATAGTTTGTTCTATTTTAACTTTTGCTTTGAAAGACCATTTCCACCTTCTGGTTACCACATTTGACTTTAAGTGAACTGTGACAGCTAAGCCAAAGGGATTGTGAATAGGAGTATAGCTCTGACTCGTCCCAACTTTACACTAAAATGTATTGCATTCTTTGTGTGTGTGTGTGCGTGTGTGTGTGTGTGCACACGTGCACATGTGCATGCATGAGTGGAAACACACAGAGAGAGAGAGAGATACAGAGAGAGAGAGAAACAGAGACAGAGACAGGGACAGACACCAAACAGACAAATGTCTCTAGTACCACATTGCGATATATAATGTGAAGAGAGTCTGGTGAAAGTTTCTCTTTCTATGTCCCTGTCTAGTAATCTACCTGTAAAATATCATCACTTGCATTCAACTTGTGAATAAAATGCTCCTAACATTCTACAAAATGTCTTTTAAGGTTCACTGGTTCTACTCTACTCTCCATTCTGCTCATGTAGTAATAGATTATAGTAATATATTATGGCAGAAATTAAGGACTGCAATACATTTCCTTAGGGCTGCACAGATGGTGTTATGGATTAAAAACTGGTCAACTTAGCACCATGCTGATGTAATTCAGCTGGTGTTGAGTATACATGGTCCACCTGAAGAAAGTTGCCAGCATAAATAGAGACATGGAGAAGAAGAGCAAGGCGCTGTGGGTTCTTTCAAGAGTTGCTGTTTCGAGCTGTTGGTTCTCCTGGAGGTGCTTGTTACGCTGGTTTCCCCAATATGGATTTCACCATTATCATCTGGGGAGCTCGGGACTTCATCTATGAGAGTGGCTGTGGTTCACCTTGGCGGAGCCCTGCTCCTCACGTTGTGCATCGCCTCCTGGCTCCGGAGGGGAAGCTGTGTGCTGGAGAAGCTTGTCACGCTGGGCTTCCTGACCTTTGCTCCACTGTTCTCATCATTGGAGGAGCGCGGGACCTCACTGCCACTGAGGATGGCTGTGGTACTCTCCTCATTTTGAACGTGACTTCTCAGCTCCCATGTAGAACCCTCAACCCACTGCACAGCTCCCTCACCCCGCTGGCATAGACTTTCTAGTTCCACCACTGACCTTTGGCCTTCCTGGCACAGAACCATAAAATAAACTGGCGTGAGTCCTTATTGGGGGCTCTTAGATTTCCAGTTGGCTTTGTGGGAGGCATTATCATGGGCTCTGGGTCTTCAGCTGGACTCACGCAGGGTATTGCTGTGAAATCCAGGCCCTTGGCTAAATATTCTGGGTCTTTAGTGTTGTGGACAGATTTTCCTGCACTTTCTTGTGTTTAATTCTGGGTGACTATCATAAAACAGTATTATAAACTCTGTGTCCTGTATGCAGTTTTTCTCTCTGTAAACCCTGACTACAACAGGTGGAAAATGGGAGGGTGGAAAGAATGTGGTCTTTGGTGCCATACATATCCATCATTTAGTGGCATTATGACTTACACCAAATAACGTCACCTTTTCTAAAATAGCCCATTTTAATTGACTATAACATGAAAGGTAATAGTCTTTTCACAGAGTTGTAGCAGATATTTTTGTAGCAGATGTTTTGTGAGATAATATATTTTAAAGTACCTGGAATATTGTAAGTTTTAAATTTTTGGGTTTTTCTCTTAGAATATTAAACACACAAAGAACTATTTTATTCTGACATCTGATAAAATTTCTTCCCTTTTCAGTGTCAATACCAGTGACCCCTTTAAAGTGAAAATAATTCAATAATGACACAGGAAAAAATAGACTGTCTACACTACCAATACACTAAGAAACTGACATTTTAGAACTGTGATCCTCATTTAAATCTAAGCTGAGTGACCCAAGAGTGGTTGAGATGCACTGGAGAAGCACGGACAGGTGAGGTTTTGAGTTATTCACTCTACTTTATCCAAAGTGGCTATGCTTTGTTTCACTCTACATTGGCTGTATAAATATAGGACTTGGAAAAACCATGAATGATAGCATGCTTTTCGATTTCCTTGTTAGCACCACACAGAAAGTAAAAAAATCAAATCATCTTCTGAAAATTTACTATATGTACATGTGTATCTTTAATTATATGTTTAGTTGAATGAAAACAACTATTTTCTGACTAGAAAGATATCAAATATGAGTTTTCTCTGCAAATATATGCCTGGCACTATTCAAACTTCTAGAGAGAACAGTAGGCAAATGACTAATAGATAAAATCAAGAGATGCTGAAACATAAAACCGAAGGAGACAAAAATGACAAAAACAATTGTTTTTCAGTGTTTCATAGGACCTCAAAGTGCTTTTACATTTATTACCTCAAATTCCACATTAATAAATAACCCATTCAAAAATAACACATTTTATACCTTACACTTTCCCTATTGAGAGTATTTTAAGACTAAGCAAGATAATTAGCATATTATTATATATGTCGTTAGGAAAATTTGAGCCTGGAAAAATGCTTAAAGCAGACAACAAAGTAAAATATAAGTTGTGATCATGAGCTAATCTTGTTTATATTTCTTTATTAAGATTAATACCTTTTTACACATAAAATCCAAACCACTGGAAATGCGATTGTAGGCAAGTCAATAACTGTATGCTACCTCTTCAATTATAAAATAGAAGTAACACCTTATCTGTGTGCAGACAATGTACTGGACCACGTAATAATTTAAAGTCCCTTCTACATAAAAATAAATCCATGGCTATATTAGTGAAGAAAAATCATGCAAGATTTTTAGATAATTGATTCTGTATAATGATTTTCTTGAAAATACAAAAGAGAAAAATCATATATGTTAAAAAAGACATCCACTGTACTATTGTCTCATATAGTTTATTGTAAAAGCAAAATTTTCCTTATGTATTAAGAAATCTTCAAGTGAGTCTTCAAAAGGGCTGATGACCTCATATGGCAGTTATTTTTCATTTAAACAAAATAAAAGGAAAATGGGATAAGTCATATAACATTTTAGCTTTCAGACTTAATAAAAAATATCTCTTCCTCCTCCTTCTCCACCATCTTCCTCATGCCAATTGCAAATAATCATCAAGTTGAATAAACATTTACTGAGCCCACTCATGTTAAATATGAATTTAACTGTTTTAGATACACATACCCACACACAAGCAAAGATCTTTTAAGAGTTTTCAATTCTTTCCTTGTTTGTCTATTAAATGTGTTGTATCTATATATTGTAAGCATGAGATATATTTAGAGACAAAAATTATAATTATTTATTTTTCAAGATAGCCTGAGTTACAACTAACTATATTCCCAACTGCCTTTGTGCAAAAACACATGGATATACTTTAAGTCATTCTCTGTTTTTTAGTCAAGCTCATTAAAATGAGATTTACACCCAATGAAATTTACCCTTTCTAGTTCAGTTTGGTGATTTTTTACAAATGCATAGTCATGCAAACTGCACTGTTACCAAGATGTAGAATATTTCCACAACCCTTTAAAAAGCCTCCTATATCTCTTTATAGTCATTCCCTGACCTTCTGTCTCAGCTCCTGGCAACTCCTGATAGCTCTCTCGCGTGTGCGCGTTTTTCGTAGCATATCATACAAATGGAATACATAGCCTTTTGCAATACATAGTCTTTTATATCTAGCTTCTTCAATTCAGCACAGCGAGTTTGGGATTCATCCATGTTATTGTATAAAACTGTAGCTCTCTTCCTTTCCATATTACTAAGTAATATTCTGTTGATCGGATGTGTTCTGTCACATGTTTACAAACTTAGCAGTTAAAGAGCATTTGATCTATTTTCCTACCTATAAGTCTTTCTTAACAGGTTAAGAGTATGTGATAGAATAGTACAGTGGTAAGAGCTTGGATTTTTGGCTTTACGGATTTCATTTCAAATCCTAGGACTCATATTAACTTGTAAGTTTAGAAGAATTACGTATATTATTCATAGTATTGCTGTGGAAGATTAAATTAGTATATCCCTCATAGTATCAATAAATGGATGTCACTTTTTTTTCTACTAGTGTTTCTAGCTGTCAATCTCTGCACCATTTCCAGCCTTCAAATTGATTTCAAACAAAACATTATCAATTACCTTAAAACTTCTGATAGATCCTTTTCCTAAAATATTCCTTCCCTCTGCTTCTCATGCTTAAGATCCAAGGTCATTTCCCCCTTAAGGGCTTCTTTAACTCATAGTCCCTATTTACACTTCCCCTTTCCACATCCCTATAGTATGAATTGTCTAATCTTGTAGCCACTACCCATGAGGTTTTTAAAATTCATTACAGTTAAATTAAAATTTTAAATCCAGCTCTGTGGTCACAGTAGCCACATTTCAAGTGCTCAACAGCAAAATATGGCTAGTGTCTGCCATATTGGTCTATGAGGATATAAAACATTTCAATCATCACAGAAATTTCTATTGGACAACACTTCACAATATTTAAAACTATATATAGTTCCATTTAAAACTTGGTTACATGATCTAGTCTTATTCTCAGTTTTTCTGGGCCCATAGTTTTATATTGCATAAAAATGAATATTTAACGCACATTGACTGTGATCCTGTTTTGTACAAGACACTCTGCCAGGGATAACTTAGGCAATGATATATCATCATCTATGGGATCCTGAGCCACATGTTAAATAAATGTAAAGGAAATGTAATAAATGTAAAAGAAAAAACAATTACCATGGTCTTGCTGGTGAAAAGAAAATGGGTCTTTAAGAGGTTAGGATATACTACTCCAATAGATAGAGAAGTGAAGAAAAACCTACCTGTGTGCTTTTATATTTTTTCCAGACTATCAAGCACAGTGTTATTGAGACAGGGAGGAACCAAACAATCTGTAATATGGCTCAAAACAGTCACGTGACAGAAGATGATATGTGGCAGACAGTAATGTAATGAGTATCAGTAAAACATGCCTAAAGCAGATTAAACTAAATACAGATTGGCAAGGGTGAGTATAAAACAAATCCAGAGGTGGAGGTTAAGAAGCAAAGTCAACTCATGCTAAACAAAATGATAAATGAATAGAAAGCAAGTAATCAAAGTGATACTGAGATAAACACAGGCTCAGGGAAGAAGGCAGTGTTCAGAGGTTAGGACAATGAGCCAGAAATAACTCAACACCAGAGAGACTGAAGGACAAGAGAACATGTGCCCATACAGGAGGCCAGACGGGGGAATGTGACCAGCTTGGGAATGACGTTCCAGCTATCTTTTATCCTTGATGTTTCCACATGGGATGGTTTGTCTTCCTGTCTCAAATGTTCAAATGACATATGGAAGTCATATAAATCTTTTGGACAGACTGTACTTCAGAAAGCTGAAGATTTTATTTTAATGTTTTTAAGTCAAGCATAAAGGTAAAAACCTTCAAGAACTATATTGAAGTGTAAGGTAAAAAGTAACATCGTTTCATGCACAGGCTTTCTGCAAAGAGCTACAGGCCTAACTGGTATCCTTTCGTTTTCCCATAGCTTTTCTTGACTTCTTTTCAGCCAAAGTGGCCTACTCAATAAGGTGGCTACAGAAACATGGTTCCAATTGCTTGTTCTTGGGTTACACCCCACTTACACTGCCAAAAGATCTACGGAGCCACAAAACAGTTTCCTCCCCAGATTTGTCTGAAGTTAATACGAGTATCAAAGAAAAAGTAAACACTTTAAAGTCCAAACCTTGGAAGAGGAATGAAATGTGTTTTTAGAGTAAAAGGCAAGAGATAATACTATACATCTTGTGTCATAACTAATCCTGATACTATATCACCCACTGCCCTGGCTCAAAACTATGACTCACTGTCTGAGATGACAGTGTTCACGCAGTTTTTAGAGATTCAAGAACATATTTGATACAAGTCAGTGCCTTAGTTTTAGATCTGGAATGTCCCCCAAAGACTCATGTGGGATTTTTGTTGTTTGATTGGTTAGTCTTTTGTTGTTGTTGTTTTGCTCAGTTGGTGTGTGTGTATGTGTGTGCACGCGCGCGTGTGCGTGCACGTATTCTTGTTTTTTGCAGTTGGGGATTGAACTCAGGACCTTGGTACTGAGCTATACCTCTAGCCCTTTTTTTTATTTTTTTGAGATCTTGCAGTTACTAAAATTGCCAAGAGTGGGATTGAACTGGTGAGCCTCCCACCTCCAACTCATTTTAAAACCTTAGTCAGTGACTTCTCCCTGCTCTTTCAGGTTCCAGATCACTTTCTTCAACCAGATGCTTCCACCACGGCTTCCTGCCTTGGGGAAGCCAACTATGGACTACAAATGTGAGCCAAAATAAACCCTTACCTCTTAAATTTCAGGTGTTGGATATTGCATCCCAGCAAAGAGGAAAGTAACTAAGACACAGTGCAAATGATTTGTGACTTTGGAAATTCATGGCACAGTAAAGAAAGCACAGGATTAAGATCAAGATCTCTATTCCAATCCTAGTACTTTCACTGTCTAGCTGAGTGACCTTAGTATAATACCTTAATTTCTCCTGTCATCAGTTTATTCATCTGTAAAATGGGATAACACATACTTTAACGGGGGATTGTGACAATCAAATGAAATAATGGCTGGGAAAATGCTTTGTAATCTGTAGATTACTATGCACATGGGAACTATTATCTTGTCTTTTTCCCTAAAACACTGGTCCTTGGAGTTCACTTAGCCTGGGGTTTTCCAAATGCACTTCTAAAAGAACACTTTTGGAGCTACTCAAATGAAGACATAGACAAAATATGAGTCTCTGTTTTCTGCTTTTTTTCCGATCCAAAGAACTTGCTTCCTTTCACAGATTTAGCTCTTTATGTCATTAACTAAATTTAAATCATGCCTAAAGACTTACTTGTTTGGCAGCACAGTTTCATATCCTGTTTGGTTTAATTTTTTAAATTCTTTTGTAAAGCACTCCAAGATGTTTGCATGAAGATCACTCAACAAATAGAAGCCTCTCTGGAATACACACACAAGGACACACCCACATCAATGGGAAGAAACATAATACAGACATTTGTTAAACTGGTGAGACAAGTCTATACAGTGTCATAGCATATGCTCATTTCTTTAACCTCCTCAAACATATAGGAAAAGGCAGTGTGATCCTACGGAACGCAAACTCTCCAATTCATATAGAAAGAAAGCTTAAATAAATAGTTCAAAACAGACACAGTACTTCCCAAGAAGCAGGCATCCTGGCAAGAGAAAATTCCCTAGTGTTTGAACATTTATCAAGAGACTAACCATCAGATCCTGAGCTAAGTTACATAAGCACAATACCCTTATTGTTAACAGCTGTTCATTGGTCAGCATTGCACAACTGACCAGGTGCACAGCAGGCTGGAGTTTTGTCTTTATCCAAAGATTCAGAGTACATGGGCTTATGACTTACTCTATGATAGAAATACATTTATTTCAAGCCACCAGGACGACTACAATTCAAAAGTTACTTGCCAATTTATTACATATGTGGTAGAAATTAAAGCACATGGCAGCTACCATAAGAGTTATTGCCTTAATTTGGAAAGATTTTTTTTTCATTTTGTATATAAAGAATTGATTTCAAACTCAGTCATCTAAATGTGAAGGTAAAATCATTGACCTAATGTCACTAAAGCCATATAACAACTCCAGAAAAGATATAATATATTTGAATTATCAATGACAAGGACATTTGATTTTCAATGACCGCTTTAAGGTAAATGAATGATGTTAAATGGACTCATTAGAAAAATGAAGGAAAGGCACATAAGACAGAAGAGTATCTAGAGTTTAAAAAAAAACTATCTTCTATATTCAAGAAGAAAATTATTCCACTTGAAATTAGCAAGTTTGGACAACCAGCTAGTTGTCATTTAAGGGTATTATGTTTTAAGGCAAGTTATTTGGCTTCATAAACACATTTTTCTGTTAAACCAATTTTCACAGTGAGTCAGTTTTTATTATTTCTTTTGTTAATGTGTTGGTTTAACTTTTAAGCAACACATGCTTATATATTTAAATAGAGCTAACCCAAGAAAATGGCACTATCAGGGTGATAATGATACCAGCATTATTACATATTATTAAAAAATTCTATATATTAGCACTGTTAATTCATGCTTTTCATAACCTTGAGACATAACTAATATATACTGAGCATTGCTCTGTGATATTCATAAGGTTAAGAGGCTGAGTCATGCAAGAGTTATTAGTTTCCCCAATATACAGATGAGGAAGTTGAGGCAAAGTGGTTAGAAGTTGTATTCTAGAGCATTTACTCTTCACCAGCAACTCGACAATGGTGTCTGCAACAGAAATTGGCAAAGAAGGAACAGACCTTTAATAGAAGTCCTCTTATAAAGCATTATAAAGGGAATTGATCTCAAAGTTTGGGCCACAAGTTTGCCTTGAGGCCCAGTAAAATTAGTGTCTACAAAACTATCAAATATCCAAATTTGAATCATTCTTATAGTCTTTTTATTAATAAAATATCCAAAATTTGAATCATTCTTATAGTCTTTTTATTAATAAAAAGCACTATTAAGACTGTGCCTTC